>BQKZ01002813.1:8070-60559 GCA_036244855.1 Temnopleurus reevesii | reverse complement strand
TTCAGTCCCTGGCCCCACGACTCTGGAATAGTCTTCCTGCATCTCTCCGCAATACCAAATCACTCAACCTTTTCAAGAAACACCTCAAAACCCATCTTTATAATTCCTAATGTAACTGAATGTATGTATTTTTAAGCAGTGCTTTGTATCCTCTGGAAAAAGCGCTACAGGGGTGTATATAAATTCAATTATTATTATTATTATTACTACTACTACTACTACTACTACTACTACTACTACTACTACTACTACTAATATAATTGTAATGATAATTCTTATCATGCGCTTTTCCCCAAAATACGCCAAAGCGCTTACAAGGAATACATGACAGATTAAAGAAGGCAAGAGACCAAGAAATATAGCGCAGTAGGTCACAAGGAGTTATAGAAGTCATGATTGCATCTAAAAAAATTTTTTTTAGATGTCTTTTAAAGGAAGAAATTTAGTACCACTTTATACAAGTGTTTCTAAGACTTTGCTGCATTATTACCTGGCTGTAGCATGGCTACCACATTTTGACGCCTCTAGAAGGATTCTTTTTCCTGCTGGTAACCATTTACATCTCCTAGCTGTTGAATTCAGCAGCACAATATGAATGAATTTCTTGCTGAAGGAAATTAACGATATTGATGGGACTTGAACCACAACCATATAGTTGAAAGATAAAAGTCAGAACCACTTTACCATGAGTTCATGTTATATATTTGTCCCACTCTCAGTGAAACTGCATACATATTGCTTTAAATACCATTTGAACATTATTGTGAAATATGTGTGACTGCAAACTTGTAAAAGATTGATACAACCATTGAGATCAATAATTTAGCTATTGTTCAGCTCACATGTATTCAGTCAAAAGCTTTTGCAGGTCTATGAATAAGTCAGCCAATTTTTCTAGCAATGTCATTACATTATTCAGACAAGTCGCTCTGCTCAGTATAAAGCTAAATTCAGTATTGCCTCTTTGCACATTCATAGCTTTTGAATGTTTTAGGGTGCTCACCCAAGGGAACTGAATGTGCATGGCGATGTCTAGACTTGATTATTACCAATTCACTTCACATGAGAATGTGAGGTTTCTTAGAACTATTCTACAATGTATGGCTCATACTGAGGGGACAACTGATCTATTAATCCAACCCTATTCCAAGTATGATAGTTAAGGATAATTATGATAATAATGTTGATGATGATGATGATGATGATGGTGCTAATAATAATAATAATACTAATAATGATATTAATGATGATAATGATAATAATAATAACAACAACAACAACAACAACAACAATAATAATAATAATAATAAAAAAAAAATAATAATAATATTAATAATAATAATTTTATAATAATAATTATTACCCCCATTTATATAGTGCTGACTGAATACTCTACAGCTCTGATAAATGTGATAATATGTGTCATTATTACCCTGGCTGTAGCTGAGCCACCATGCTACAAAAATGCATTTTTATATTAGAATAGGGCGCTAATGATAATATTAATTATATTATTAAATATTACTACCGCTTTTGCTATACCGCCTAAAGCGCTCTAACAATAATATTACACCGGTAAAAGGACATAAAACAATATCAACCGCACATAGTGTGTTTCCTCAATGTCAGCCGAAGTCACAGCAGTTGGTGACGACATTCTTAATATCCTATCAGGTACCCATTAAAGCACCTGGGTTGAGTGCAGCACAGTGTAGATATAAATTTTTTGCTGAAGGAAATTAACGACATGGGCGAGATTTGAACCACTGGCCCTCTAGTTGAGAGGCTAAGTATTCAAGGTATATCCTCCAAACAAGCACCTTTGTTGAGTGCCCGCACTATGTGGATAAATTTCTTAAACTCGAACTGCAACCCTCCGGTCGAAAGGCTAGAGTTACATGTAGAACCATGACAGCGTGACGCTTAAACCGGTCCATAACCCTAATACTCATATCATTCAGAAGCAGAAACCCCTGACTCGACGTAGCTCTTTGTCTTGCAAGACATTAAGAAGGGTGTAATCATTAGCACAACAACAGTCTTCTTCCGTGCTATAGCAGTGTAAATGGACCTACATGTATTTCACATAGAAATATGTCTCATGTGATGGTACTGTAACACATGGTGTAATGTAAATGGACCTACTTCATGAGCTAAAAGTTTTGCCGGGGTTTTAATTTCGCGATTATGAATTGGCTAAAAATTTACAATGTCCATGGCCTTTCAAAACGTGAAAATAGCAACTCGTTGATATGTAAACATGTATAGTCCACCATCCCACAGATAAAAAGTATCACAACAAAAATGTCCCTACACATTTGCAGCAAACTGGCCATATTCGAGATATTTTCCTTAATACCCTTTTACTCTCTTTGGATAGTAAATATTTGAATCTAGTATTTTATCCTGTTATACTTTCAAATATTCTTATTTTAAGGGTCTCAGACATTTAAACCAGTTTTGCGAATGATTTGGCATTGTGTAAGAATGTCTTTGAATAATAACCAATGAATGCATTGTATGGAAAAAAATAAATTAAAAAATTATCAAAACATCAAAAGTGAAATCCGGAGGAAGGTGATTTTCTGTTTTGACATCACAAAACTTAGGAATATTTCCGTCCCTGAATGTATTTATGCTGTAATTGGTGCACTTTCCCTGAATGATGGTGACCATGGGAAGGCATCCCACTTCTTTCATCCGGTCTCTCCATCATCTCCTCACCGGTGGTAGTGGGCTCGCTTGCCTAATGTTCACCGCCAAGTAGTCCGCATGTATGCGCTAGTTATGCAAGATAGCGTTACGGCAATGTGTACCAAGCACTAGTTTTACCACTTAACATGTGCATTGTACACATTTGAAATGCCATTTTGAAGCCTGTGTCAACATGATATATGCGCGCTGCAGTTGGACCACTCTACCATGTAGTGATTGCATCATCATCATGTAGAGCCAGACATTTGTGCACTTACTTTGTTGATTTCACTTGCGTTTTGACTAGCGATAGATGATGACAGAAATAATGATAATAATAATACATGCAATTTATATAGCGCACATATCCACTCTGCTTCTGAGTTTCTGGTAAATTCCCATGCAGTGATTTCATGATGACATGCTGATGACTGAAGGTATACCTCGTTGATTTCACTTGCGTTTTGACTAGTTAGAGCTACATTAGATTTGTTAGGGTGTGTAGAAATGGTAGGGATAGCGGATGATGACAGTAATAATTATGGTAAAGAACGTAAAGCTCTCAGAGTTTTAGACAAATTCCCATGCAGTGATTTTATCACATCATGACTGATGACTTGAGGTTTTTCTCGTTGCTTCGACTAGCGTTTTGACTAGTTTGAACTTAGATTTCTTTGGGTAGATGGGAGGAGATAGATGGGATGATGAGTAATATATTATATGGTGCAGTTGGTCCACTCTACCGTGTAGTGATTGCATCATCATGTAGAGCCAGACATATGTGCACTTGCATCGTGATTTCACTTGTGTTTTGACTAGTTTGAGCTACATTAGATTTGTTAGTGTGTGTAGAAAGTGGGGATAGATGATGATGACAGTACGGTAAAGAATGTTAAAAGCTCTCGGAGTTTCAGTCAAATTCCCATGCAGTTATTTCATCATGATACTGTTGATGGAGAGTTTCTCTCGTTGATTTCGACTAGCGTTTTGGCCAGATAAAATACATTAGATTTGTTTATAGGATAAATGAGAGGATATAAATGAGGAGTAGTACATGTAAAGGATGATTTATAAGCTCCAGAGTTTCTGGTAAATTCCCATGCTGTGATTTCACCGGTTTATCCCCAACTCGTCCAATGCCATCTCGTCCAATGACCGTTTCGTCTAAACGCGCTTCGTCTAACATTAGGTCGTCCAATTACCGTTTTGTCCAATATTCATTTCGTCCAATAGCCGCTTTGTCCAATAACCAGTTAGTTTAATATCCTGTTCGTCCAATAGCCATTTTGTCCATTAACGTTTGGTCTAATAATCAATTCGTCCAATAGCCATTTGGGCTAACATCACTTCGTCCAATCTGGACAATCTGATGATTGGACAAAGTGACACTAAACAAAGCGGTAATTGGATGAAGTAGGACAAGACCACATGATGATTGGACGAATAGGCACTTGGACAAAATGAAGATGGACCATATGGTTATTGGACGAAATGGCTATTGGACGAATGGGATATTGGACAAAGCGGCAATTGGACGAAATGTTTATTGGATGAAATGTTTATAGACGAATTAATGTTGGACGAAGCGGTCATTGGACGAGATGGCAATTTACCATTTCACCACATCATGACTGATGACTGGGGGTTAAATACCTCTTTGCTTCAACTTTTGACTTGTTTGAGTTTATTTTATTAAATTTGTAATAGGATATGTATAGAAATCAGAGGGGTAGAGGATAAGAAGAGTATTAACAGTTACAGTAATTGATAGTTAACGGTCGGAGTTTACGGTAAATATTGTAACATTCAGTCAACCTTTTTCAAAATTTCATCTGGCCTTGTAGGCTATTCACATAGTCTTATGAAGGCTAGCAGTATTCAGCAGTTGAATTGTCATACCACTTATTTTTAGGTAGTACCACGATGAACCTCTTTCAATTCGCATTATTTTATGATGTCATTTCTTGCAGAGCTTGACTCCTCAGAAATAAGCTTAAAGTACCTTTTCGGTAACCTTTCGCTATTGCCAAGGAAAGAATAGACAATTAAAGTTGCAAGTAAAGTTTGAATTCTTTATTGCCAATACTGGCACCTGAGGCGAGCCGTTTTAGCAGATACTCGTTTCCTGTAGATTAACGTGCAAACTTTGAATCTCTTTTCATACATCATGTTCACACATTCTATTCTATATATTTTTATATCCCTTTAGACCGATGCACAGGAGGGTTTTAGCTTTTAGTCAAGCGTGTTTTGTGAACATGTTCAATCAATTTCTCTACGGTGTAGCTCTGATTAGGGGGAGTAAATCACAATCTTTTCATCTTTGCACATCTATCTGATTAAGGGAAATATGATCATGGGTCTACGCTCTACCAAGTAAATACCAAACAAATTTGATCTGCCCAACACATGCGGCTGCATACGTTGCCTGGTGATCAGATCTCGGCCTCCCATATCTTAGTGTGTATGCTCTGTTCAGACGAGAAGAGAGTTATACCAATTTGTCAGATATACTAGAAGTGTAATACAGCATACAATTGATGTTCGTCATCATTTTCATCATTATCATACTCATCATCATCATTATCATCATCATCTTCTTCTTCATCATCATCACCATCGCCATCATCATCTCATCATCACTATGATCCTCAGTTTTTACTATTATGGAATCTAGGATTCTTCACATTATATACATGTAGATAATGATGATAAAATGATGATGATTATGATGATGATGACAATGATGACAACAATTTTCGATGATAAACATCATTTGTATGCTACCTTTTATTTTATTATTATATTGGATGTTTTGCTATAACTTCTTCAATGTCATCTTATTGGAGCATTTGACTCCCAGTAATGATAGTTTGAGATCTAACATTTTGGTGTTTTAAAACCAGTTTTTGGTCTTTATGAAGCATTACACTTCTTATTGCATAATAATTGGAGGGAAATCTTGTTTTAATCAAACCACAGGGGGGCTCATTATATTTCTCTTTCAGTGGCTTACACAAAAAATAACAGATGGGACTGAATATTTGAAGAAAAAAAAAAGGTTTTCAGCCTCTTATAAAGAGCTGTAGATTCACATTTCCTGAAGGATTATTCAGCAATTCTTACAGTATTTATAATTGGTATTTTTTATTCAACTCTGTGAGTGTCGAATTATTGTTTGACAACTGTACCAAATATTACCCCCTTGATTGTAAGCCTACAATGTACATATCCACAAACAATTTGTGAGTCTTGGTATGATTTATAAAGGTATGCTTCACCCCTTCAATCAGTCCCTGTTCTTTGACGTCAGCCCTGCTGTCACTGCCCGTAAAATGCACACACTTACGTGCACCACTTGGAGAATCTAATACAATTATCTTGTCAGTTTTGTCCCTTTATATGTACACACTCCCAAGTATGACTGTATCTTCCCCCATTTAAGTGAATATTGTATATTTTAAAGCATGTAGGTCTACAATTCCTTAGAGAAGGAAATAACGTGATACATTTTACAGCAATATGTGGATTAAGCATACTATGGTATTCTAACATGTAGTCAGTTCTGTCCCTTATACACCCTCCCATAAAGTGTATCTGTTTCTTCCCCCATTTGAGCGAATATTGCATCTGTTAGCTCTAGTCTTGGAAAGTGTGTAATGTTCAGCATAATCCTGTATTTCATTCATGAATTAACAGTGTGAATACACAAGATAATTTGGTTTTTTTAAAATAAAAATGTCTTCATATCTACTGATGATGTAATAAAGTTCATAATATACATCTAGTATATCATTTGGTCACTATTTCATGGAACTCATGTTCTTTAAGTATTACATCATATTTAGTACAACTAACTGTCTTCATGATGATATGTATGATAGTGCTTTACTTGGACAAAGAAAACTTATTGTTTAAAAAAATGATTATCAAAAAACCAATGATGGTAGTAACGTTTGTGTCGGATGTGAGTTCCTATATCATGAAACTACTACGCTGTAAAACCATAATAGATAATAGATAAATAGATAAACCAAACCAAACCGATAATACAGCTATCTAATTTTCTAACTTAGCGAATGGAGGCAACAAGGCATATTGGTTATGACTCAAAAATGTACTTACAGTGTATCAATTGTGTTGCAATTCGCTCCTCATTCATGGCATTAATGTCCTTCCTCAAATTCAACCGCAATGGGCTGCACTCGACCTAGATGTGATTGATACCCTGTAAGAAGTGATCTTGTTTTGGTCAGACAGTATTGAGCACCTTGAGTGGCCTGTTGGAATGCCCCCAAAGGAGTAGACAATATGCCTGCATGCTCTAATCTGATGTCAGTTATAATGATAACATAATAATTAGCAGGTTCAGATTAAATAAACAAAACATAATTATCATGATTATACGTTCTTATATATACACTGTACATAGCACCTTCGCGCGTTACAATGAAGCATTGTTACTCTGGCTTTAGCATTACTGGTGTAATATCGCACTGCATTTCGAACAAAAAGTTACTGCCAGGTACTCAAACACCTCACCTGGGTCGAGTGCAGCACAATGTGGATAAATTACTTGCTGACAGAAATTAACGTCATCACATAGACAAATACTTACCAGCATTTCTTATGAACAATTCCACAAATGTGGTTAGATGCACTTTCTTGCATGGAATTAATACAAGACAATTCTATTGTTTCTGGTTAAACCCACGTAACACCAATGACGCATTACCTTTTAGTATAAAAGATACAATTAAGGTGGTAAGTGATTACCGTCAGTTGAGCAGGAGAGCGTATCTTATGATGTGCTCTGGTGTCGAGCAGGGAGATGGGGGGGGGGGGGTGGTTTCATAGAACCACTATTCAACCACATCCAATTAATTAGTGTAAGATTATGTAATGGTAATATGCTTAAATGTTATTTCATGATCATAATATTGAGAAATCCAATAGGCGGGTTTACTAATAGATGCAAATTTTATGCATACCTCTAACACAAAGGTTGTTCTTGACAACTCGAAAGGTTGCCTGAGGCTTGCCCGACATAGCAACAAGTAATGTATGCAAACTGAATTCCAAGTATTGTGGTCTTATTGTTAGCAACCGGTCTATGGAATACCACTTAACTAAGTTAAACGCACATAAATTTGAATATATGTAAACCCGCCTATTCAAAATGATTTGTTAACTGTGGAGGATGAGCTGCATGGTCATGCATGCCTGCTCTGGCAAGTGTAAAAGTGCACTGTGAGCAGAAGGGACAATGGCCTGGGACAAAGTAAACAACCTCCTCTCAATCATTAAAGGGGAACCAATCCCTGGAATTATCGTGCTCTCATTGAACGAAGTAAAATCAGATGAACAAACTGTAAAAATTTGAGCAAAATCGGACAACCTGCTCAAAAGTTATGGCTTTTCAAAGTCACAGAGATTTGACGATCACTGTCACTCATGGAGATCTGTGCGATCGGCAAAACAGACGGAATCTGTGACGTCGTGTCGGACAACTCCTCATTCACTTTGTACATAGAATATTTGAAAATTGATCAATGTAAAATTTAGAGTAAGGATACGGCATGAATCTATTTAAAATACATGCAGAATCAATACAGAAATGCTATACCCAAACTGAAAATAGGCATTTTGTTGACTTTTCCGAGAAAAGGGAGAAAATGTGAAGTTTTGTGTACAGAGTGAATGAGGAGTTGTCCGACATGACGTCACAGATTCCGTCGAATTTGCCGATCGCGCGGATCCCCATGAGCGGCAGTGTTTTTCATATCATAACTTTTGAACAGGTTGTCCAATTTTGCTCAAATTTTTTCACTTTGTTCATGTGATTTTTCTTCATATGATGAGAGCAGGACAATTCCAGGGGTTGGTTCCCCAACAATCAGCAAGATGGAGACAAAAGATATTTCCATTCATCTCTAACTACAAAAAATGTTGAACAAGAGTCGCACCTCGGACTTTCTTTCGTGATCATGAAGCTATTGCGAATGCTTGAATAAAATTGTTTGATTTGTCCCAATCCTTTGTTCCTCCTGCTCACAGTGAGGAAACCTAATAACAAACAAACAAACAAACAAAATGATCTTAATGGAATCTTGTTTCTAGAATATGTCTCCTAATAGGCAGTAATCTATAAATGTAAACAATAAATAATAGTGGAAAAAATGAGTTAGAAATGTAAGTTGACATTTATACTCTTGAGGAAACCTTACACATTCAGGGCATTCATTCTCATAGAATCTTAGGATGTAGCAGATTCTGTTTGGTTGAGTGCTCCAGGGTGCTACAAGAATTGTTTGCGCCACTTGCCCTTTCGGTCATGTTGCTTTTCAAATCACTTGCCCGAACACAAATTCCTATTGCCCAAAACACAATCAAGCAAACAAAAGCAGTTGCACACACATCTAATTGAGCTTAGCTGTCACTGAATTTGGTAAAATGTTAGATATTGCAACTGGATATGGCCTAATAATGTGGAATTTATAGACAATCCAAACGGTAAAGTTCTTGGACTTTTACTTGCCCAATTGGGCAAGTGACAATTTCATTTAATTGCCCGATTGCTCAATTTTGTTGCCCCGGGCATTCGGGCAAGTGTGTTTGTAGCGCCCTGTGCTCTGTATAATCTTTGTATGTTCTGGGCCCCGTAACATAAAGGTTTGCGATTAATTGTTACTTGATTTTGCGATCAATTGCAAACTTTAATACATGATTTGCCACGTACTTGCGATTGATATCAATCGCTATCAGATTAGCAATTAATCGCAAACCTTTATGTTACGCGGCCCAGGACTGGGGCATACAGTTTGGACAGAAATAAAGTTTACTGTTTCCCACCATGTCCCACCAAAGCCTATGGAAAATACATGCAGTTTTGTAGAACTTGGTGGGACACTGGTAACTTTATTTATGTCCATATACTGAGATAGGTGCCATCAGGTCACAGATGCCTCATCTGGATTATCTTCAGATCTAGAACAAATATAAATATCAGTTGATAGCCCTTATTTGATAGGAACAATCAGCGTTAGCAGAAGTGACAAAGGCTTTTAGACAATGTAAATAATTTCATTCAAGCATTCAAAATAGATGGATGAAAATGATACATTTAAAAGAAAATTACCTCCCTCTCGATGCTGAAACAACACACATCACACACTGAATAGTGAGGGTATTTCTTTTATATGTATTGAGCTATTGTAAAAGCTTGAATAAAACTTACTCAGTCTCTCTTGTAGGCCCCTAATTGAAACAAAAATGCACACACTTTTGCCACTCTTCCTAATTTTTGTAAAAATCTGCCTCCAGTATAAATACAAACTCAGAGAAATGTCAAGCATTTTCACCCCCTACTTTCTATCTCTATATTCATCATTTCTGAGTTGACCAGTTTGTGGACACACCTGCATATCCATATTGACAATGTCTGAAAACCATGATGTCTGAACACCATGTACAGTCATTGTATGTTCCAGCATGGACTGGCTAAATATGGAGACCAAACATGGAGAACCAACGATTGATATTTATTTGAAGTGGGATACATGCCAACAGCTTAGAGTACAGAAATGTCCAGCATCTTCAACCCCTGCTTTCTATCCCTATTTCATCATTTCTTAGATGACGAGTTTGTAGACACACCTGGATAGATCCATATTGACAATGTCTGAAAACCATGATGTCTGAAAACCATGTACAGTCCTTGTATGTTTCAGCATGGACTGTCTAAACATGGAGAACCAACGATTGGTATTTATTTGAAGTGGGATATCCACTAACAGATGTGAAAGAGAATACTTTTGGTTATAATTTTATTAATGGATCTTTCAGTTCAAGTGAAGATATGACGGTGGTAATCTCTGATAAGAGGCAAACAAAAATAGTTTGGATGCACTCCCCCGACTGACCCTCTGAAAATGACCAAGCCCTTTTATTTTATGTTTTATCTTTTCACTAAGATTGAGAAATCACTGTAAAATTATAGTTAAACATGTGACATTAAGCCTGAAATATCTTTTTCGGATGTTCTTTTTAGCTGTTAACTACAATGTTCTAATCTTTATTGCCCTAATTGTGTGAATTGTGCTTGAAAAATTAAAAAAATATGTATTTTTCCAAATGAAAACAAATATTCCTTTTCAAAATTGCAAGAGAGGGCATTCTTACAATTCTTCTTTTTTTCCAGGGGTTGGGGGGGGGGGGGATTCTTACGAGAGTACCTGATCTTTCTGCCTTCATTGATGTATTTCAAATTTGACGGATTTCTCACTTGGAAGGAATAAAGGTTGTCAGAAGTCCAGTTCATGTAAAGTCCATGCCGTCAGTCTGGACTTGCAGTCTCAACTTGTTAATTACTACACAAATATTCACCATTATCTTTGTCTTAATTGTCAATACACATGCACCCTACCAAATGGACTTGTACAAGATTATAATCAGGCCATTTATAGATCATTGCTCCCAGGGTATTGTACAAATTCTATCTGGGCAATTGAGCAAGATTACTTCAGCTTTATTTCTTGATTATTAATTTGCGAAGTTGCAGTTGATTTGCAGTTGATTTTGAACAACACCCCCTTTGTGATGGGGGTCTGGACACTGATTGAAGGCATCACCTGGTTCTTGCTGAATCTTTTGCATAAATTATAAAGCATCTGCTAACTTTCTGTGATGAATTTAAAATCTGTCGGCCAATCTCCAACTATTAAAGAAGGAATAAAGATAGCTTGTAGTCCTTTCTTTTTATTGTTGGCTCCTCATGCAATAATTGGAGTCCACCTCAAAATTGGTTCGTCATCAACAGATAAGGGCATTGTTAACCCTTTCAGGACAATTGAAATACTCATAACTTTCTTATTTGTTGTGCGATTTCCTTCAAACTTTTTTCTATCTGTTCGTCTGATTTTTCTGCTTTCAATCAACACAAGATTTTCCTGGCCCAGACCAAGTCTTTAAAGCTAAATTTTCATTTCATTGTACGTGCAAATCTTTATTACAAAATTTCACATAGAAATGCCATTATGACTTTTAAAAAGTAACATTTTTCAGTGTTTTTACTCATATAGAATATGGGATTATGCTGTTTTCATAGACACAAAACAAGAATAGTTGATAAACATCACCTGCAAATCTTGTGACTAGAAACTTCCCGTTTATAATAAAATTATAATGCTTCTTTCAATTTCGGGGTAAATCTTTTTTGTTGTGTTCATGATAATACGAGAGCTGGAAGTGTTTTCTCCTCTTAATTTGTCGGCAAAACTCCCACTTGAAAGAAATTAAGAATATTGGTAGTACACTGTAAATGCATGAATTAAGAAATACAATTAATTTGTTCCGGTTTTTATTTGATAGATCTTATAACTCTCTGGAAAACGTAGTGATGTGAAATTACAAGTTAATATGATGTCTTGATATCTGAAATATATCGATTAAACCAGGGAAATTGGAATTTGGTTAAACGTATACATACAAATTGGTTGGTTTACAATTTGGTTGGTATACAATTTGGTTAAAAATGTACAATTTGTGCATGTAACTAACAAGCATATGTAATGTATTTATTGAACCTAATAGTACAACTGTAACATGATATTTGTAAAAGTAATTGGATTTATTCTGGGTTACTTTTGAAGAAATGTACTGCACGAAAGTGAAATTTAAGGAGAACTGGGGCATTAATGAATCAATCCCTGCCAACTGGGTATCAGTATCTATTTTCTGTAACCGGAACGCTCTCCTAGAATTATCGTACTCTCAGAGAATGACGAGAAATAAGGTGAATAAACTGTCATTTTGGTGACTTTTCTGAAAAAAAAGATGAAAATATGAAATTTGGTATACAGAATGAATGGAGAGTTTTCCGACATGACGTCACAAATTCTGTCAAATTTGTGTCTCCATCAGCAGCAGTGATCATGATACTATTGAGACTTTAAAACAATTCTCAACTTTATATTGGATTACCTGATTTTATACAAATTTTAACAGTGTTCATCTGATTTTACTCCATATACTGACACTGACAGCACAATAATTCCCATTTAATTTTTTAGTCACATCATTTGCTTAATAATGAAAGCGCCATGTAAAGTATACTTTTGGAAGAAGAAACTTTCATGCTTACAATGTAATAAGACAGTTTAGTTCTAGGAATGTTTAGTAAACTTCAAATTGGCAACAAACCCCAATTGCAGTTTTGAATCGTCACGATTTATTTTATTTTATTCGAAAATAGTTCAGTCAGTGTTGATACCTGGGGAGCATGATGCATAGAAGTTATGGCATGTTTTGTTTCAAACCTATTTCTTTTCGGACGACATAGAACATGCCATTTATTTTGATCAACATTGCTCCACGAAAAGAGTCGTAGCTTTCGACTAGCGGCACTGGCTTCGATGTACATGTAATAAAGTTCATTCTTCTTCTTAAGAATTACTCCTTGGCAATATGGGTACAAAATATCCTGAATGTTGTCAGTTTGCCCTAGGTATCTTTTGACACACTATTGTCAAACTTAGGGTGTGTTGTTCAAAAGTTGCAATTGATCGCAAATCAACTGCAAATGAGTTGCAAATTGTAACACGCATTGTCATTTGCGCATGATATGTGCTTCTAACAAAACGCGCATGAGACAGTGATTTTGATTAGAGCGTTCCAATCAACTGCAACTTGCAGCAATCAATTGCAACTTTTGAACAACACCCCCTTCGTATGTACCCCACAGTAACAATTTGTAGCTCCTTTCATTTAATCTAATCCAGGGAAATAAATGTCAATGGACAATCAAAGATTTTTCAACCGACGTCTTTTCATGTTTCAACAAAAAAATGATAGAATTCTCATGTTGACAGGTGTTGGTTAAGTGCATCTTCTTTCAAGTTAAAATGTCCATCACTTGCACTAAGTGAATCATGATAAAATATTTGAGTACATCAAAGCAAATTTGATCATCAATTATTGGGAACTCCAATGTTACTTTCCTGTGCCATTGAGCAATACATTAGAGCTGTATCACCATTAACAACCAATGCTATGTGGGTCAACTTAAAGGGTTCGTAGGAGAATGGAAAAAGTGAATATATTTTTTTCCCTAAGAATAGATCAGTGATTCCTTTGCAATTCTATACACACAAAAAATGTGCCTCGGTTTCATTGAATGCATTNTGTGACTATATATGTTTGATAGATACACTATTAATGTACATGTACTGGTACTCATAGTACTCTTGGAGAACTACCTTGGCACGAATCCAGTCATAACCGATAATGGTCAGAAACCCATGTCCAAAATTTGTCGTGTCACTCACGCATAGTTTTTTACTCATAATTTTTCTGACAAATTGTAGAATTCAAATCCAACTACAAAGGGCACATGTCAGTCCTACATTATACCTAATATGGTAGTCATGATTCATTCATAACCTCTAAGTGGGAAGATATGTGCCCTTTTGACTCTCAGATTGTCGTGTCACTCACGTTTGAAAATGACCATATGACAATTTCACATTTGACTGGTATTCATCCATTAGGTAATCCAAAATGCCAAGTTTTGATTAACATTAATAAAATGTTGAACAATTGCAGAATTCCATCTACCCAATTCAAATACTTTTCGCCATTTGATAAACAGATTTAAGTATCTGACACAGAGCAACATTTTCATTATTATATGTTCTTTGTCAGTGATATCCTTTTATGCTGCGGCATGAAATTTGACTCTCTACGTCACATGTATTCTTAGACTTGAGTTACTGTATCAGTTTCATTTTCTTTGTCATTAATCCTGTGATTTTTTATTTCTAAACTTTGCCAATTCAGTCTTTCTGGTCGCGATGAAAGTATTTTTAATAAATCATATAGAATAAAAAAAGTATATATGTAAAAATTCTCTTGCTCTCTTTCTATCTTTGTATCGACAGTGCGAACCTAGCAATTGTAAGGGAGCTAGGAGACAGAGCAGCACAAGGAAGAGCTTGCGGTAACCTAGGCAACACACATTATCTTCTAGGAAACTTTGAGACGGCTATACAGTTCCATACAGAGGTGAGAGATTGTTAAACACACAAAATGTTTTGTGATGGGTGTAGGTAGAAATCTCTTGGTAATTTTGTTACCTGCTGTATTTTTTTCACATCAAGTATGCAGAGATGAGAGATTGTTAAAGCACACAAAATTTTTTGTGATGGGGGTAGGTCAAAATCCCTTGGTAATTTTGTTACCTGCTGTATTTTTTTCACATCAAGTATGCAGAGATGAGAGATTGTTAAAGCACACAAAATGTTTTGTGATGTGTGTGGGTAGAAATCTCTTGGTAATTTTGTAACCTGCTGTATTTTTTCGTATCCAGTATACAGAGGTGAGAGATTGATAAACATTGATATCCAGATGCAACACCTGTTCAACATTTCTCTTTAGAATAAGAGAGAAGGAATTTTGTTTCTGTGCATCTAACTATTGTGAAAACTTGAATGGTTAGCAGTTTTTTCTTTGCAGGGAATAATTTTCCTGGTATCGCATCGCACTTTGCCAAGCATTTTAGCAGGATTGCTATACAAAGTATATTTTATGTACCAGCTTTTTCACATAGAACTGTACAGTAAAGTATTGAAAGTACATGTATTTCCTCAATGTCTGAAACTGCTAATCAAATGTGAAAAGTAAACTCATTTCCTGCTTTGTATCGAACCTTTGTTTATTCTGCTCACAGCGGAAACCTGAATGTACCTTTAAGAATGTTGAATGTTTTCTCATGAAAACCTTGCTCAAAATAACACCTCAACTTGTTCATTCTATCCCTAGCGTCTTGCTATAGCGAAGGAATTTGGTGACAAGGCTGCAGAGAGACGAGCATATAGTAACCTAGGCAATGCATGTGTCTTCATGGTACAGTTTGAAGTGGCTGCCAAATATTACAAGTAAGCGTGATATGTTAGACCATTTTAAAGATTTAGTTTATTTCTAAATTTTCGCAATAAATGCTGGACTGTGCTTCATAAAGTTGTTTTATGATAATCACTACTCTACGAAAAACTGATGACCTTTTCTCTGGCGACCCAGGCCGTCATTTAAGGCAGAATAAGATCACCAGTCATGTTTAAATCTACGATCCGATTTAAATGAAACACACTTAGGTTTGCTTAGTTCTGTCATTTTTTCCTATGAAGTTAAACCTCACTTTAGTCAAGTTATCACCCAAATCAAGGGATGTTTTAGAAAGTTTGTCAATTACCACTTGCTACTCGAATCCCTTCTAATGCAAACATATTTTTGTGGTTCCCAGATATTTGATTTAAACAAGGTCACTCGTAGATGAAAATTATATTATTCTTACAAATTGGAAACTTGTCTTGGGTTTGACCACAGCAACATATATTCTGTGCAAGCTAAATTCCAGGTATTCAGTTGTTAGTGGCAAGTTAAAGAAACAATATGTTGCTACATTCATTCTCAAGAATCATGCATGAATTCACTAAGAAAACCAGTCAATTGCAGGGTTGTCAAGCTTTAGGAATATGCATGACAGAAATTAAATAGTGAACCAAAGCACAGCTGAACCAAATATTTCCTCATGAGAGAAAGTGTAGGGCATTTTTATCATGTTTTTTTTATGAGAAAATAGTTGGTTACATCTGTCTGGTGATTCACATTTTGATTTGTATGGATATTCTTGACATCTCTGCATCTAATCTCTGCATCTAATTCTGTAAATAGCTGTTGTTAGAGATGCCCTGATATCTACAGATGTACGAACATACGAATAGTGTACAATTTGTTGTCACAGAAATAACGTTAGCCTTTTAGTTATTTATGTATCAATGATGCAGAAAATTCACATATATCAATGACAATTCTTTTTCAAATTCAGCTCCGTTATTGTTCGGGTCGATATGGAATCTGATAAATATCTATTAAAAAGCAGTAGTATCATAGGCTGCGATTGATGAAAAGGGAACAATTGGAATTGCCTCTATATGTAGGTCAAGGTCATTCAGTGACTGCCGCTCAAATTTAATTTTTAAAATGAATTCTTGTTGATATGATATTGGATGCGTGAGCAGGATGAGTTGAGATGAATCTGACTGCATATGACAGTGGTACGAACAGAAAGAGATGAAATGAGAAACTGACAATGAGATGTCAATATGTATGTTGTGTGTTGGCAGACAATGAATGAAATAGGAATTGATGGAAGAAAAAAAGGCAATCAATATTGTAGGGAATAATTTAGGACTTACTGATGACAAGTTCATGGACCCTTTCCAGATATCAATAGGGTTTTGAGTTCAATGATGTTTTACCCCTGTGATATTACCCGTGTGCTTATTGAATTACATTGGTTGCCCGTAAGACAAAGGATTGCATTCAAAATTTTGTTGCTCACCTAAAAGGCACTGAACGGTCAGGCACCCTACTACTTGTCTGAATTATTATCGTTTAAGTCGAACAAATATTCCCACAATTTACGAAGTGGACAGGACAAACTTATTCTAAAATTACCACATCTTAAGACAAAAGTGACACTTGGTGACTGCGCCTTCAGCTGTGCTGCTCCAAAACTTTGGAAGAAATTGCCAATAGAAATAAGATCATCTCCATCTGTAGTTGTTTTTAAAAGCTTGTTGAAAGAGAGAGAGAGAGAGAGAGAGAGAGAGAGAGAGAGTTAGAGAGAGAAAAGAAAGAAAAAAGAGAGACAAGAGAATTTGAAGTGGATGTAGGGACAGAAAATGGAGAAAATTAAAAGGAATTATGAGAGATGGAGGAGAGAAAATGATTAGGGAGGAAGATGGGACAGAATGAGATTGGGTAAAGAAAAGGGATATATATAGAGAGAGAGAACAAGAACAAATGCCATACTTTTTAAAGTTCCCTCAAGTGATAAATATACAATAGGCTACTTTTATGCTCTTCAAGTGAAGCCCAAATTATGACTAAAATTGCCTAATCAAGCAGCTAATTTTGTTCATTATTCAAACCAAGCAGCTCTTACTTCTATACTCAACATATTATAATGTGTTATTTTTTGTTATAATGTTAAGATGCACTTCAAATTTCTGATACATTCTTTGATCATAATATGCTTGTGATTCATTCAATATGAAAGTATATTTTTGTAATATGAAGCAGTAGCTTGGGTAGAGCAAGTCATAAGCAGAAACACAATCTTATGGAAATGAGCTTTGAGAAAAGCCTGTTTTTAATTAAACTTACTTCAAATTACTTTTTTTGCTTGTCTGTTTAGCTTGTTTTTGAATAAAAAATGGCCTTAATTGAAAAGCAGAAGTTTTTATTCTAATGTAATATTTCTTACAGAGTGTTGCACATTGGTGACTGAGTAGTTAATTGATAGCATTGCTATTGAGGCTCAAGAGAGAACAAGAAAAATGCTATACATGTAGTTTTGGGATCACATATTGATAATTAGAATAATTATGACTTCAACATCATTTAACTTTGGGATCCAAATGTTCTTTTTGCTTAATCTTTTGACTTCAGGGGAGCTTAATCATGTTGATACATGTACATGTAGATATGAAATCTTGTACTCATAATGAGGATGATAATGGGGATTATTATTTCAATATTTTTTTACAGGAAAGCTTTGCACATTGCAAGGCAGCTAGCAGAGTTAGCTATGGAGGCTCAAGCGTGCTACAGTTTAGGCAACACATATACTTTATTACGAGAATATGAGAAAGCTGTAGAATACCATAGTCGCCACATGGAGATCGCTCAACAATTGAACGATAGGTAAGAAATTTGGGAATATCTTACAAGTTTTTAAAGAATTGTTTGAAAATTGTTTGCATAATTTTGTGATCATATGGTGTATTCATATTTGAGATTAGTATTGCCTGATTTTCTCGTTTATTGTTTAATTATTACAATGGAAGATTTATAAATCCTTGTAACTGTATTGTATTATCTTTGTGTATAAATTAAATATAGTATTTTCTTTGGGTCATTCAGGGAAAATGCAATATAAAAAAGAGTATTGTTCTCAATATTATTGTTAATATTATTATTCTTATTAGTTCATGTTACATGCATCATTTCTATTATTTATATCAATCCAATACAGAATATATTTGGGATTCCAATGAAAATAACAATACTCAGTACATGAACCTGCATGAATGTAAAATAGAGTAATATCTGAAAATCGGCTGATACGCTTCACATCACTAGCTCATTATGTGGTTATTCCATTTTTAAGGATTACTGCATGCAATTCTTCTTGTTCAAGCTAATTTGCTAATGGAAATTTCTTCTCACTCTTTTTCATTGACGATTATTCAGTGGTATTATGATTATTAACTCTAACTTTACTCATGGTTAATTAGCATTGTGACGCAATAAGCCTTCACCATTTTGCTTAAACCTAACGTACCATGCTGTTATACAAAAATGTCCTTGCTTTTTAAAACAGAAATAGCATTCGCTCAAGCTCATTCACTCTCCTCCACTATTAAAATTAATTGTTCAGTCATAAAGTAATTTTCTCCATGTTCACATATCACAGACTATTGTTATTTAATTTTCTTGTGGGGGAGGCAACCAATAATTGCATTTTATTTATTAAAATGCAGTTAGTAGCAACTTTGCTGATAATGAACAAACTTTTTAGCTGTTCTTTCCTAGTGAAATGTGATTATGTTTGCTGAATTTCCTCATCCAAATAATTAGTTCAGTCAGAAACCAATTTTCTTTACAAGATTTGACAAATTGCAACTCATTGCCCTGTCACTTCTATGCGAAATTTGTTACACCTTTGTTACCGAGGAACTTCAATGTTGGTATGAATTCAATTTTTTGGGGTTACAATTCAACGTTATAAATTGGCTTTCTTCATGTCAATAGAGAAATACTTCTCACTGTGTTCTTGCATTATGCCAAACTTTGTCTCATTATCCTGAAGAAAATTAAATTAGATTACATTTATTACATCAGTGAGGGGTAGTTTTGAATGCTGCAATCATTCAAAAGGCTTCTTGCTGCATTACACAGGCATAATCTCGTTGTCATATATAATATGTTCAATTCCCAAGTAGGGGACCTGATTTTTTTGTGTTAATGACTTTAATGAAATGTCAGACTTTCATTATAAGATTAATTCAGCTTACTTTTAGCTAAATATTGTAAAAGTGGAGTGCAGCCAAGACCTTTTTTGCTTGTAAATGATAACGACCAAGAAAATTGAATGTGAAAGTTTGAACAAAATTTCTTCCGGAGTTGAGGAAGGTTGCTTTATGCTATGATTACGAACTTCGGAAAGACTATCATAATTTGTGTTGTAATTATGGGAAAAAAAGAAGCATTTACATTCTATTTATATTTTATTACGCCAAATTTGGATAGAACTACTCTCTGATTTGTGTTTTAATGACTAAGAAAATAATGAAAAAACACATTTACATTCTAAAATGATATTCTATCCCACTAAAGTTGGACAGAAATATTCTCTGCTTTGTGCTGTAATGACCCCAAAAAGTATATAGAATAAAAACAAAGCACACACATTGTATTCATCTTATATTCCACCAAATTTTGATAGAAATATCATGATTGGTGAGATAATGAAAAGTGATCAACCAAATATTATTTATAACCTTTTAGTATTCTCTACATCGTTCCTAATTTAATTTTTTCTTAAACCAGCCGGTATCCTTAGAATTGGGAAAGGTACTGTAATCTGGAGCGCATGAATATATTTGGATCAAAATACCATAATTTGTGTTTTAATGAAAAGAAATGTTCTTTCTTTTTCTACCAAGGTTTATAACAAGCTTCCCTCATTAAGATTGAAATTTGAAAAAAAAATAGAATGTTCATTTCATGTTCTATAACCTTTAAAGCCCATACAAATGTATAGTTTTGGTAAAGATTAAAGAAATGTGAATTTTTGAGATATATTCCATGACATATAGTTTCTATACACATTTCAAGATCATAGCATATTTGTCTACGAGCAAATTCTTTTGAAAATTTGAATTTGACCGTTAAATAGTATTCAGCGCCCTCTCTTGGTCATAACAATATTTTGCTTCTTATCGGGCATATAGAAAATTATTTCCAAGATTTTATTAAAGCATGCTAAAAAGGAATACATAAAGAATAAATTCTGAAATTTTTATCCAATTCTGTTCATGAGAAGCTGTCCTTTATCAAGAAAGAAAATATTGAATTCGCGTCAGGGGCTACGACGCTAAAATATTTTCCACACTTTAGGTTATAACTTTTCCAAAACTTGTTAATTTTTCGTACAATCTTTTGTACAACATGTTCATGATATCATGTTCCTTTTTAAGTAGATTTGAAGACAAAATTTGGCGATGAAAATATTCGCTTTTACCCAAACTATACTTGGGCTTTAACAACCTTTTACCATTCCCATTGTTTGGAAAGGTGCTGTAATCTGAAACTCATGACTACATTTGTAAAAAATTCCATAGTTTGTGTTGTAATGAAAGGAAACATTCTTTCTATTTCCATCAAGATTTGTACAGAACTGCCTTGATTTGTATTGTAATAGAAAAAAACAGTTCATTATATGTTTTATAACTTTCCCACTGTTGGGAAATGTGATGTAATCTGGAACTTGTAACTACATTTGGATTATAACTACATAATTTGTGTTGAAAAGAAAATAAATAATCATTTTATTTCCATCAAGATTTGTACCAAACTGCTCTGATTTATATTTTAAATGCTCATTTACTGTTCATCTACTGTACAACCTTTAACCTTCCCCCTCAGATCCTACCCCCTCAGATCCTACCCATGGCCTCAATTTCCTTCAGCAAGAAATTCATCCACATTGTGCTGCATTCAACCCAGGTGAGGTGAATGGGTACCTGGCAGAATATTTATTCTTTGAAATGCCAAGTGCGCCGTGAATGGCTGCCGGGCTAAAGCCAGGGTAATAAAAGCATCTTGGGCACTCGGCAGAGTGGATATGTGTGCTATATAAATTGCATCTATTATTATTATTATTATTTCTTTCTCTCTGCAGAGTTGGGGAAGGGCGAGCATGCTGGAGTCTGGGGAACGCACAGACATCATTAGGAAATCATGAGAAAGCTCTTCATTATGCAACACTTCATCTTCAAATATCCAGAGAGGTAATTAGCAATTCTATTTTGGATGAATGTCAGATTAGCCCCAAAAGGCAGTGGATCCCAAAAGACTTACAAAGAAAAGACTTTCACAGATTGATGAGCAGACAAGCAATCAAACAAAATGAGGGGGTTTTAATTTCTCTGTACCAAGTTGAAAGACAAAGTTTAAATAAGGACCCCTTATATACATTTGGATCTGCTCTTGAACAAAGACATTACTTTTAAGGAAATGCAAGAATAATAGAAGCTGATATTCTTATATCTTTTCTTTTACATTTTTTAATGGATTGTAAAAGTGGTAATGGATTTTTCCTTGTTGATGGCATAATGTGTCAGTCACACATGGTTCAATTGGGGAGTGAATTCAATTAAACAACCATCTGGCTATCA
Source organism: Temnopleurus reevesii (assembly GCA_036244855.1). Taxonomy (NCBI): domain Eukaryota; kingdom Metazoa; phylum Echinodermata; class Echinoidea; order Temnopleuroida; family Temnopleuridae; genus Temnopleurus; species Temnopleurus reevesii. The sequence goes on along the minus strand of BQKZ01002813.1, from coordinate 38,342 downwards.
ACCTGGATCCTTTAAGAATTAAGATCATATATCAAATTAGTTTGAGCCGAAGAGACCTGCTATTGAATCCTATCGTAACCAATATGGGTCAAAACAGGTCCAACTGACAATTGAATGATTTTTGTGTTGGGTAGATAAATAATTGAAATAATTCTTGCCTGCTCCCAAAATGTATAAACACTGATTGACAGTGCTTATCTACCCAACATAAAAGTCATTAAATCGATATTTACGCAGTACCTGCTGCTATAACACAAATCGAGCCCGGCCCTTCCATCGGCTCTCGATGGTCTAGTGGTAAGACACCTGTCTAGTCATCAGGATATCGTGGGTTCGATTCCTACCCGAGAATGCCTGTGAATTTTTTTCCCAGCTTCTCAGTAAAGCACTGTTAATCAGTGTTTATCTATATCGGGATAAGGCAAGAATTATTTCAATTAAATAAGGTCCAAATGAATTGATAGGCCTTGAGAGGTGTTGATGTCAGGGTTCCCTGTCTACATTGAGAATGAATTCTACAATTTCCAGTTAGGGAATTTAATTTAAAAAAAAATCCTCAAATCAGTTGAAAATCAAGACATTTTGTTCTCAAATATTTGGAACCCCGACATGAAAAAGATGATCAATATTGAGGATGTAATGACATAATATTGGCAAATAAAATGTGCTCAGATTTGCTAGGGAGTCTAAACTATCTTTTGAAGGGACTGCATGCATGTTTTTCAAATTGCTAGTAAAAGGATGTTTTTCACCAGATAAATTCAGGCTCAATAAGGTAACAAGAGAAAGTTCACTTGGAGATTTCTTTTTGAAAGGGGAACATTGTTGTTATTTATTATAATCATTCTTTCCTAGGAGATTTGAAAATTGGTTTCAAAACATGTTTTGAAACTCTTTTTGTTTTTTTTATGATGTGATCAAGGAATTATACAGTAGCAACCAAGATGACGTTTTGTTATTGTTTATGACTTCAAAATATCGGGTTTCTTGTAGATGAAAATAGCGATTTATATTTAGTGATATTTATCAGGCTGGTTTTCATCAATTCAAAGCGTACAGGGAAGAAATAAGATTACCTAAACAAATGCAGTAGTATGCAATAGAACATATAACATTTTATCTTTAAATTCTTTCATCATTGGTCCATTGGTTTTCGGTGTTTTGGATTTTTAAAGCTCATATTATGTTCTTGTAAAGACCTGATATTTGCATAGAAAATGGTCTGTAGTGACCCTATGTTGACAACAATAAATAAGAAAACTTGTTTTTTGAGAAGGAAAATTCAATCAAGTGACTCAAAAGTAGTTTTTAAAAAATGTTAAAACCTAGGGATATCGTGCACTACATGTGCTGCCATTCTAACTAACTCAGTAAGCAGTATGTATGGACAAGTGTATTACTTGTCTGCCCAACAAATCTTGTTTGCCCTTGGTAGCTGCTTCAATTTGATAAACTCTTCTTCCAGCGGGCCCCATTTAGTTATTGTAATAATAATAATAATAATAATAAGGTCCATTTATATAGTGCAATCACTATATGCATATACTCTACTGCGCTTGATACTGGGTACCATATTATTACCTTGGCTATAACTGCCGAGCAAGCCACTTAGGTGCTCAAGCATTCTAAGGTATTAATACCTGCCAGGTACCCATTTTCACCTGGGTTGAGTACAGCAAAGTGTGGATAAATTTCTTGCTGAAGGAAATTAACGCCATGGGTGGGATTCGAACTGCCGACCTTCTAGTTGAAAGGCAGGAGTCTGAACCACTATACCACAACGCTTCCACCGGTTTATTAGATTCAGGCATGCAAAGCATACAATATATGCCCATTTTTATCATTCGCCTCTCACAGTTTTGTCTTTCTTTGAAACTTCATCGCACATAATATTCATTAATTGCATTAAGCATTATTTTTACATCTCTCTCAGCTCTGTGAATATTCAATTTCCTCTCTGAAACAGGATTTACATTCCTTTTTCTTTTAAAGGTTGGGGACAGAACAGGGGAGGTGACTGCCAAAATGAACTTACAAGATTTACAAACCCTATTTGGAATCAATACAGCTGATTTAAGGTAAGTGAACATTTTAGTACACATCACAGTAGAGGCCTTTGAAAATATATATTAATTTTACTATCTTTCTCTTCCTCTGCCCCCTCCTTCTACCCATTTCCCTCTCCTCCAATTTCCCTCATTCCTTCTTGGCTCTGCCTAACCTCTCCTTTAGACTTTCTTCCTTGACAGAATTGCAAAAACCCTGAATTTGAAGCCATATGTTTCCAATTGCTATGCAGATTGTCTATTCAAATCTGTTGAGCAGTTTCCATATATAGAAGAGCAACTGTTTCACAAATACAAGAATTTAACCACCATTTTGGTGAAAGAAAGTATGGATTGGTCATGTTGCAACTATTTCTATATTAAGGTATTCAACTCCCCTTTCCCTGTCCATACCCTCTCCACTCTTTCCTTCTCTTCTACTCGCACACGCCAATTTATTTAACACCCACGTTCCACCCCCTCTCTCTTTAATAATGTGAAAGACATCCTGGTATAATATGATCACAAAATTGTTCACTTTTGAAACTTTGAAAGGTTCAGTTCAGTTCAGTTCATTTATTTCCCCAAAGTGATAAACAATGTTATGTAAATCAAATCAAAACAAGTCAATTAATTTTTAAAGAATTAAATTTTGGATCATGGTCAGCATAATACAAAGAAATAGCTTACATAAATAATCAAAATAATATGACAACTCATTAGGATGTATCAAAACAAAAAGAAAGAAACCAAACAAAGTAAACTTAAAGCAAAACAAAGTGAATTAAAGACAAATCTGTATGTTTTTTTTTTTATTATGTAATCCATTTATTTGTAAGATATCCATATTTTTGTATATTTAGCTCTCCATCGACAATTTTAAATAGAAGAAACTTGCAGACAGGGTAATAATGTTTGATTCAGACTACACATTTTAATTTCTATCTTGTCCATTCCTACCATATTGGTATTTTGTCTCATAACACGGTTTTGTTTTCCACTGCTGCAACTAAGTTATATTTTGTGATGGCAAGAAATTATACATATCAATGTCAAATGACTGAATTGCAGACCTCCCAACCATTATGACTTTGGAGGGATAAATATGATTTTTCATCATTCCGAAGTCATGTTTTCATTGCATATTATGATTTTTCATGATAATTGTACTACACTTTCCTATGGGAATCATTATTCTTCCCTCTTTTTTAGTCTATAAGGTTGGGAGGTCTGGAATTGATTTAAGTCAATATGGTGTTATTTTGATCTTCATTTCACAGATATCTTCCTTTGTATCTACATTTCTTGCTTGTTTTAATAGTGGATATTTTTTTGTTTTATTGATAGTGATGTCAGTGCTACAGTTGAAACACCACTCCAAGAAGCCAAAGGTAAACATTTATTCGAAACATTTCTTTAATACTAATGCTATGTGGAGGTGTCGTGGTGTAGTGGTTCTGACTCTCGCCTTTCAACCAGAGGGTTGCATGTTTGAATCCCACCCATGGCATTAATTTCCTTCAGCAAGAAATGTATCCGCATTGTGCTGCACTCAACCCAGGTGAGGTGAATGGGTACCGGTAGGAAGAACTTCCTTGAATGCAGTGAGCGCCTAATGGTAGCCATGCTATAGCCGGGTAATAATGCACAGAGCGATTAGAAACACTTCGTATTAAGCGCTATATAGATGTTGTGTATTATTATTATACTGAACTCTGATGAAACAGGTTTAAAGACAGTGTCCCATTTTTGAAAACAGGAATTTTTTAGCTTTATAGGAGATAACATCATTGAGATGTTCGGGCATTTCGGGGCATTTGTATACATAAAGAATTTGCCTTTGAGACTGTTATTCTTGGTCATTACACAAAAATTTGCTTACAAAGTATGACCCCTGCGCCATGGTATCTGAGACAAGCTTCATGACACACCCTCCTGGGTGGTGTTTCATCGAATCGTTCTTTAAAGGGGAACTTCACCCAGACATTGATGTGCTCTCAGTGGATGCAGAAAAATACAATGATCAAACTGTGAAAATTTCAGCAAAATCCGATAATCCATTTAAAAGTTATGAACATTCATAGTTTTGATTCACACCACTCATGGGCTCCTTAAATTGGCAACGTATTGGCACAAAATGGCTGCCAACATGGAGAACTTTTCATTGACTTTGTACACAGAATTTCACATTTTGTTCCTTTAAAGATAAGTAGACAAGAAATCAACAAGTATCATCCCAAAATGCATGCAGAATCAAAATGTTCATATCATACTTGAAGGGAAAAGTACAATTTTGTCTACTTTTGAGAAAAAGAAGAAAATGTGAAATTCTGTGTACAAAGCCATTTTGTGCCAGTAGGTTGCCAATTTGAGGAGCCCATGAGAAGTGTAAATCAAAACTTTGAAAATCCATAACTTTTGATTTGATTATCGGATTTTGCTCAAATTTTCAGTTTGATCATAATATTTTTCTCTATCCAGTGAGACCACATTAATGTCTTGGTATAGTTCCCCTTTAAGTTATGAATGACTTTACGAAACAATAATGGAGTATGCTAAGGAGTGTAATATGCACAAGATTCTTCATCAATCAGCACAAGAACTGATACCAGTCTTGGTAAAGTAATTCTTCAAGTCTTTTGTAACTTGATGAAACACCACCCAGATTTAGATGAGAGTATAATGCAGTGCTTTATCATTCTTTTCTGCTGACTAGTAAGATTTCATCTCATTTGTAAACATTCCAGCGATTAAATGTGTGAGCTTGTCTTTGTGCGAGTCGTCTTTCAGATTCATCGTGAGAATTGTTCAGGTCTAAAAACTAGATTTTCTAAAAATCATAGAACTTTTAAAATGTCATAGATTGTTTAGGAAGTTGGGTTTATACCCATATGAAGCAAATTATCTCTTTTTTTTGCCTCAGATAACCTTTAAGAGCCATATAGATTGATGGTATTCATATTTAAAATGACAAGTTATTCTAGTTATCCAATTAAATTTATAGCAAATAAATTCTGATGTCAACCTTTCATGTTCATTGTTACAGGTGCTAGACCTCGTAGGAGAAGAAGCATGGAGAATCTGGAATTAGTTGCCATGACACCAGAAAAGGTAAAAAAAAACCTGGTTAATTTTAATTCACTTTTTTTTCCAACTGTCTTTATTTTCTTTTATGTCATTAATTTTTTATTTTACATATTAAAGTTTATGAAATTTTTAATAAATGTATAAAATGAGAAAAACTGACCAGGAAATATTAGAATATGAAAATTGAGCAAAGAAATTGGGGCTCCATCGGGATTCGAACCCGAGACCTCTGGATTGCTAGACAAGCGCTGTACCGCCTGAGCTATGGCAAGCCCTTATGCGGTGTTCGTCCCAGATACCCCTTTCAATGCTCTAGTGGTCAGAAGCTATGAAATTTGAAATGATTTCCCTACTACTAGCTATGTAATTTTGATAGATTTTATTGACTTAGATTATATGAATGGGACTTCCCTGCTTTTTAGGTAAGACAATAAATAAAAAAAATGAAAGAACTCATTTATAGTCTATTTTAGATATTCATCACACAAATATTTTTTTCATGAGTATAGTTATTCTGAGGTCACTGTTTGCCTGTTTATAGCAGGGAACATTCATCAATCGACAGATGCTTTCTTGGTCTAGACTCTGCCCTTGCCACTTATAGCATCTTAATTCTTACAAATTTATTTGATTTGATTGATTTAGTCATTTCCATTTGAATAACAAACAATATAACAAATCAATTCAAATTGACAGTATCTGTAGATGACGATATGTATACATCACTTGTATCCGTTTGATTTTTGTCATATTGTGCAATTGTTCTTTTTGTAATGTACTGTGTCACTGTTGGATTGATATACTGAATGTTTTGATCTGTTACCACAAAGTATTGTCTTTTTTTAATTTGTACATATCGTGTTTTATTTCATTTAGAAATTTATGATCTGTTTCCCCTCTCTACATGTATGTTATTTCCACCCACTCTTTATTTATTATTATTTTTTTAATAATATTTTAGAAATTCAGTTTGATTTATTACCAGGAAATTACATATTATTCAAACTCAGAAAAGTAATTACAAAAAGGGTTCTGTGTCAATTTAAACCATAGAACACTTAATGCATAGACAAAGCACATTTGCTTGAACTACTGCATTTACCGATGCATCTAAAACATGCGGTTTGGATGAGACAAAAATGTGAGATATTTGAAAATTGGATATTTCATCAATTATTGATGGACTTATTTATTAAAACAGCATTAACATTGAAAGTGATGAAATCATTTTTTATGATATCTCTCTCACTCTCTTATTCCTTCTAAGACATATTTGCATGTTATTCTGTTGTGCCACTGTGAGTTTATTGTAGTCATTCATGAGATCTCTGTATTTGTCACAAGTTGCTTTTGATTTTGTCGCTATATTTACTAGAATATGCAAATGCAAACAAAGAAGTCACCACCCCCTTCTTCGAAGTAGCATGTTTTTCTGACAGTGGGGGATACAGATACACAATTTGACAGTAATGTCATCTCTGGCTAGCTGGTCTTTGAAAATTATTACAGTCAAACAAGTCCTGTAAAATTGAGCACACACCAAAAGGATAATGTTACTTTTTTAATCATAATAATAACACATTGCTTATATAGCGCATATCACTGCCATTGCGTCTGTATGCGCTTAAGAAATGAAAAAAATAGGAGATTAAATATGCCATTCAATTGGGATTAAGTAATTTATAGTGCTTTTTGAATAGATAGGTTTTCAAGGAGGATTTAAACTTCGATATTGTGGGTGAGTTTTTTAAATGAGATGGGATATTGTTCCAGAGTGATGGAGCAGCATGAGAAAATGACAGCTCTCCATAAAACTTTGTATGCATGTTAGGGCATTGTAAGAGGATTTTCTGAGCCGATCTGAGATTTCGGGAAGGATCATACCCCACTAAAATTTCACATAGGTAATTTTGGGCTGTGGAATTAAGACATTTATAGGTAAGAAGTAGTATTTTTAAATATTAAGCATGACTTGACTGAAAGCCAGTGTATGGAATAGAGTCTGGTCATTTACAACTTGAATTGAAATTACACTGAAGATATGCAACTAAAGAAGAAAGTTTAAGATTCTTGTCTTGTCTTTCCATTTACGCCCACAATCAAAGTTGATTATTACGGCATTTTAGGTGTAGATCGCGACCAGACTAATTTCTATCCAATCACTTTTTGACGATTAATCTGCGTATCCGTTTGTCCTTAGGTACCATTAAGTACTTAATGACCAATATTAAGGTAAGGTAACTCAAGTACAGATAGATAATATTATACCCTGATGTACCCTTATTGCAATATAATCAGATTCATAATGATAACTTTCAATCAAGGTTAAGTGATCACAAAATTATATTGATCATTTTATTATTATTATTATTATTGTTATTATCATTATTATATTATACTTATGTAGGCCTCAACAATTAATGACAATGTATATATATTTATATACATGTATACATACATTATACACATACACACATTCATGTTATATATGTTTTTTGTTTTTTTTTGGTTTTTTGTGAGTTTTTTTTTTTTTTTTTAAATATATTTATAAAAAAATAATGTTTCGTTGAACATATTTACACACTGACCATTGACACAAATGTATCAAAGGTCGTTGCTGTAACTGCCAAAAAGTTTTGTTTCTTCCATTTTATGTGATGAGCAATATGATTTTCAATGACAGGCTTGCCAGACAGTTGAGTGTCAAATTTATGACTGGATACTCCTATACATTATGATACTTTCAAAGGGGGATAATCACTTTTTTGATGTGTTTTGAATATTGCTGTTAAAGAAAAAAACATCCTTTTGTCATAGTGTAATTCTTTGAAAAGAATAGTTAATGTAGAAATCTTGATTTAGTGTCATAGTATTGTCTATTTTTGTTGTATTAAAATTTTTTTTTTTTGGTTTAATATCATATTTGGCCTAATTCAATGGCATTCTAAAGCACTACATATTTTAATTAATTTACAGGATATAAAGATTTTATCTTTATGCCTGGAATGTATACATTTCATTCATAACATCAACCGCCCGTACCCCTCTTCCTATCCCCAGAAAGCAGAAATCAACCTGGTCCCCAAACGGAAAATAAGACCAGGGGTTAAGCTCAAATTAAAGAATGGCGGAGAATCTAAAGATAAGCAGAGTAAAAAGGAATCCAACTCGTCGGTTAGCGGTGCAAAGAGTGTCGCCCCCGCCCCATCCCATCCCAAATCACAGGCCACAACACGGAAGGTATACATCATACCCTCATTTTAATCTTATCTATTCTTTTTTTTATTTAAAGAAACAATTTTACTAATTGGATTTTTGGCTTTCTAACACCTTTTAATGTATTAATTTGGATCGCTACTAATTTGTAAAAAATTGACCCACAGATTGAATTATTTTCTAACCTGTCATCTAAATATAATTAATTCATTTGTTATTCTTATTTCTAATAATTATTTTGGCTTTTGGACTTTCTAACCCCATTGATAATAACTTATTCTGGTTTGATACTAACTCATTGTTTTGTATGACCTGTCATATAAATATAAGAAAATCCTTTTGTTATTTTTATTTTTTAATTGTTTTTGGATGTGGACTTTCTAATAGGATGTGGGCTTTCCTTACCTTCCAATTAATATTCAGTAAAGCTCTGATTTTGAATTTTTCTGGGGTTTGTTCAAATTTCCAACCACCTGTCAATTTAGTTGCTAACCTGAATTGTAAATATAACCCCCTCATTAATGATGTATCATGATTCTTGTTATTATTGGATTTTGTCTTATTTAATCTCTCAATGAATAAGTGCCTGGTACTTGTACTTGAATCACTCTTTACATTAGTTTAATTTCTCTTTTCTTGAATTGATTAAACAATACGCTCATTTGTCAATTGTTTTCTTTTATTTCAACAAGTGCTTTCTAACGGCTTTCTAACCGTCATTGAAATTATAAGTAACTAGGATTATAACTAATTTTGTTGGCCAGTTCACTTATAACGCATAATTTTAGTTCTTTACTAACTTGTATATAGTGGTCACTTCTGTAGACAGATGGCCTTTAAACACAGGTACTACCATACACAACTCGGAGACGCCAACTGCTCCAGAATATGCTTGAGATCAAAATTAAAATGTTGATTATGCAACAGCCGGACAAAAGTGAGAAAACGCATGACAAAAAGTAAAAACACTCTTGGCCATTCACTTGTGATGAATGCCTTAAATTCATATGAAAATACTCCTCATGCATATTCCAGAACAGTTGGCATCTCAGTCTGCATAAGTTGATTCAGAGGATGTCATTAAAAGAGACCGCTGTAGACAGGTAATAAGTATAGGTTTCTGTCTTATACTTTATTCGTGTGCTTGATGTGTTCAGTGTAAATTTGCATGGATCATTGTTATTTGTTTTTGCATGATTGGTTTATTTGGCTCCTTCGCATGCCCAGTTTTTGTTTGATATGATTTTATCCATAATGTCAGATACATTTAAAAATTGCTCTGTTTTCGTTTTACCTTTGATATCGATATTTTTGTTGACTTGATGTCCTCGATGTACTCAAGATATTCAGAAATGACTCCAACATGACACGTGAGGCAAAAAGAATCTGATGGATGTATTACGCACCTGAAAGTGACTTACAGTTTGGAAGCAAACGCACGTGCGACGTGTATCATTGGGGAAAATTGCTGAGGTTTCTTCCTTAAACATAAATATCATCAATATCAGAAAATGTTTGAAATTAAATGTAAAAAAAATATTTTTCAAAATAAAACCTTTTAAAGAAACCCCACATAATGTTGAAAACTGCATAGAAGCAGTTTAGTCCTTAATTTCCTTTTATTGTTGGTGGCGAGAATTATACATGTTTACACAAAATTTCAGGCCATATGCTTTTACTACATATGATATCTGGTTTAAATTAATAAATCATTGGACTTGTTCTTAACTGAAATGCTTGAGATTTATTAACAAAGGGCTCCCCTATCATATTTGAATTACACCGCAAGGAGACACCGCAATGAATATGTGATTGATTTGGGCATGTTTTGGCAATGCACAATACTGTTGCAACTAACAATTTTAACACTGAATGATAATAATTTGTGACCCGATACAACAAAATAGTATCTAAGTCATAACTGTTTAAAGGAAGAAAACGTGGCCCCCAAAAACCCAAGAAATATCTATATTTATTTTTGAAAGCTGCCTTTCAGATTATTGGGTCATATTGTTCAATCAGAGTGCATTGATTGACTGGTGTATATTCATGGTAGCTGGCATTGATACAGAAGTCTTCATTCCAGTCTTGCACAAAATAAAGAGCATTCTAATTTCCCACTGTTGCCATTTTAGGGAGGAGAACCAACACAGATGCTGGATGATGCGGATAACTTCTTTGAAGCTCTTAGCCGTTTCCAAAGCAACAGAATGGACGAGCAGCGATGCTCGTTTGGTAGACTACAGAAGAAGCTTGCAGACGAGGAGGGGAATGGTAAGAGGAGAATTCTTATTGGTTACCTTAGAATCAGGGCTCTCACAAATGAAATCTTCAGGGATAGCGCACCTGACCAAAATGGTATAATTTTTTATCAAAATACAAGCGATCTCAACTAAGCATAATGTACTGGTAGTACTGATACCTGTGACGCACCCATTTGATGTTTTTTCTCAAAGTTTGGCAGGGCACATAATAGTCCTATAATAGTGCCATGACTTTGAGTTTAATTTTGAGCTTTGATTGGTTTACATAGACAACAATTCTTTTTGGGCATGGCATAACATTAGAGAGACCTTGCATGGTAATGCTAGCTGAGTGCTGACCCCTTTTTACTTTTATGGGATAGTGAATGATTATTTCATCCTTTCATATTTTCTGATATTGTCAGTTACTTAGATACCAAGAGGACCACATACATTTAAATCATTGTATCATTTGGCATTGGTAAAATTTGCCCAACCACCAGCTTAGGCACTTGAAACATTAGAAAGCACACTCTAGCTATTGTGTGTACTCCTTGAGTTTACATATAAAGAGCAAAAACAAAACCACTTAAGTTTTATGTGCATCCTCTAATGTATAAATGGGCGTCCATTAGTGATTGGTCAGTTCATGAAGGTATGGATGCTATATCAGACCGAGGATTGCTTCTCTGTGCTCTTCATTACACTCAATGTAACTGATTAGTGTGCAAAGCAACCCACAAATCATCTCAGCATGTTTTAAGGATTGTTTCATTTTAACTCTTCCAGCACGAATTTCATATTTCTGCGAAGAATGAACTCATTTGAATGTCCTTTTATTCCGATTTGGATGACAATTTTATTTTTCAAAAGTGATGAAAAGTGTTTCACAGCTTTATATCCTTCACTCAATTATGTTTTAGGGGCCAGGATATTCAGAAATCAATCTTACATCTTACATCTAATGTGACATTAGATAAAAAAAAAATTTGCACACAAGGTTCGTAGCCTAGTGCGTAACTGCCTTTGGTCAAAACATATTTGTTTGGTAGGTGAAAGGCTTTTTTTAAAATTCATTTCCATTTTTTCTACACAATGCATGAGACAAAAGACTGAGAAATTAGTGAAAAGCTATAGAACATATATGAAAATTACCTTTTACATTGTATTTCATATGTTTATCAATAATTTTACTTTGATTTTTCAATTGAGTAAAACAAATTATAGAAAGGTCAGCCATATTCAGACTGTTGGTCGGTGGAGGACATCCAAACAATCATTAGGGGTGGGGCAGACCTTATTGGTCATTAGAGAGAAATAAATCCTTTGTATGAAGACAGGAATACTTCCATCCATTTTGTATCTACAAAAATTAAATTTCTTGACTGGAATTTGAGATTATTGTTAATTTTCCAACATTATTCATATGAACAGGTTTGCCCGAGAAGGAGGAACTCCTAGACGAGATTGCCAAACTGCAAGGTAGCCGACTCAACGAGCAGAGGGCGTCGTCTTCACAACGGTTGCCAGGGTTACCGGGGCTACGAGCCAATGAGGAGGTAGTAGGGAAGCTGTTAGCCAAAGAACGAGCTGAGCCAGACGATGACTTCTTTGAGATGATCATCAGATGCCAGGTACGATACCAGAGATGCAAACCGTTCATTAGCCAAAATTAAAATTTGAATAATTGAATAGCTGAACAAAAGTGAGAGGAAAATGACAACAATAACTACATACATGTATGCCTTTGATCTTTTATGTGTGATAAAAGCCTTAAATTCATATGAAGCTATACCTGATGCATGATACATATTCCATATTATCCATATTTTGCAAGAAACTTTTCATTCATCAAAATATTTCAGTTTTTTGGACACGTTTGGTGTAGTATTTATGACTCTCTCCTTTCAAACAGAGAATGGGGGTTCGAATACCACTCATGGCATTTTTGTTTCTTGAGGTGAATGGGTACCTGACACTTTCTTGAAATGCTTGTGGACAGGTTTACACCTGACTAAAGCCAGAGTAATGATAATGCAAACAAAGCGTCTTGAGCACTCTGCAGAGTAGGCATGTGCTCTCTCTAAATAGCATGTATCATTTTTATTATTGCAGGGAATAATTTTCCTGGTATCGCATCGCACTCTGCTGTGCATTTTAGCAGGATTACTATACAAACTATGTTTTGTTTAGCAACTTTTTCACATAGAGCTTTTCAGTAAAGTATTTAAAATGTTTCCGCAATGTCTGAAACTGCTTATCAAATGTGCAAGATAAAATTATTCCATGTATTGTAAAATAATTTCTGCATTTCTCCCATTTTACTCGACCATACAGGGAGCTAGGATAGAGGATCAACGCAGTACCTTGCCGTCCGTACCAGCTCCCACCGTCCCTGACGAGGACTTCTTTAGCTTGATCCAACGGATTCAATCCAAACGCATCGAAGGACAACGAACCATACCACCGTGGGAAAAGGGTGCTGATGATGAATGTGATGGAAAATAGATATCTTACATGTGTCCGGGCCATTTAATTCACTTTTAATCCATGTTTATAGATGACCAACACTTGTGTGGGATATTTCGTTAATCCACCACTAAGCCATTCTTATGACAAAAAGTTTGATGAGAAATTTATATAGGAGTGCGTCACTTTGTTTAATCCATGTTTATACTGTAGATGACCAAGAGAATTGTGTGAACACTTGTCTGGGATAGTTTGTGTATTGCTGTTGTCATTAATCCACCCCAAGCCACTCTGTTGACAAGAGTTTTATTGGAAATGTAATAAGTGTGACACATTGTTAATCCACTTTTAATCCACGTATAATAGATGACCAAGAAAATCATGTGAACACTTGTGTGGGATAGTTTGTGTAATAATGTTGTCAATATGGAGGTTTCGATTTTATTCGTCATAGTCACAGTCACAGTCAACCGGAAGTAGTACGTCATAATTTTGCGCGTATGTTTAGTGATCAGCAACCTGTGACGTAATAATAAGCAGGCGTGCAAAACTATGACATACTACTTAAGGTCGACGTGCTCTTCGTCACAGTTGACTGATATCGAAATCACCATATTAATCCACTCCCAAGCCACTCTAATGACAAAGAGTTTGATGGGAATTGAATGTAGAGGGGGGGGGGGGGCGTCATATTGTTAATTCTCTATTAATAGATGACCAAGAAATTTATGTTAATACTTGTGATAGTTTGTGTAATAATGTTGTCATTAATCCACTCCCAAGCAGCTCTCATAACAAAGAGTGTGATTGGAAATATATTTCATAGTGTGTCACATCATTACTCCAGTTTTAATCCATGTTTATAGATGACAAAAAAGTATGTGAACACGTGTTTATATAATAACAATGTCATTTATCCACTCCTAATCCTCTCTCAAGATGCTCTCATGACAAAGAATGTGAGTGGAAATATGTGTCTTAGGGGGTGTTGCTCAAAATCAACTGCAACTTTGCAAATTATGACGCGTACATGTATTTTCATTCGCGCACGGTATGCGCATTTAACAAGACGCGCATGAAACAATTATTTTGATAGGCGCGTTCCAATCAACTGCAACTTGCGATCAATTGCAACTTTTTAGCAACACCCCATTAGTGTGTTGCATCGTTTATCCACTTTTAATCCTTATTTAAAAATCACCTAGGAATTCATTTGGTGAACTCTTGCAGGGTTTCCGTAGTCATTAAAAATCCGGGAATTTGGTCGTGGAAAGTAAGGGAAAATTCAGGGAATTTTTAGAATCGGTGAAAGATTATTGTATATCTTCACTTCTTTCCAATTTGAGCCATGATATTGTAAGAACTTTGCAACTAGATGGAAATGTATTCCAGGAAGGTCCCCATATGCAGCGGTTTGGAAGTACATATTGAGAAATTGGCCAACAATCATTAGTCTGTGATAGAGTTTTGAGGCATGATGTCATGAATCAACCGTTGAACCACTGGTAAGCCATTTGTGTAATAATAATAATAGATGCAATTTATATAGCGCACGTATCCACTCTGCTGAGTGCTCAAGGCACTTTGCATTATTATTACCCTGGCTTTAGCCCGGCGTACACCAGTGCACATGGCATTTCAAGGAATGAATATTCCTACCAGGTACCCATTCACCTCACCTGGGTTGAGTGCAGCAAAATGTGGATGGATTTCTTGCTGAAGGAAAATAACGCCCTGGGTGGGACTCGAACCTACGACCCTCTAGTTGAAAGGCGAGAGTCATGACCGCTACACCACGGCGCCTCCACATTAGACAATGAATATGATGAGAAAGAAAGACATCACTGTTTGTCATCATTAATCAACCCGTAATCAACTTATATGAAGCCATTCATAAGCCTGGAAAGACTTTAAAAAGTCTAGAAAAGAAGATTGCCTCGAAATAGGATTTCAGGGGCTCAAGGCAATTTTTATTAAGGGCACATTTCTGCCAAGGCAAGACAATAGAGAACTATGGAAAATCCAAAGCGAGCAGGATTTCCAGCCAAGCAAGCACTCACAGCAATTGCCTTGGGTTGCCTTTATAGGTTAATTCAAGGCCTTTTGATTATGATGACAATGATGATCCACAGCATTCCTTTGCCAGTATGCATCTGTTAAAAAGATCCCAATGCACTGACTCCTGCTGAAAAGTCAGCTTTTAAGTGATGAGCAAAGCTTTAAAATCGTCAACGACTATATCATGAAAAGGTGATGGAAATGAGTTTCTCAATTGAGAGGCAACAAAGGAACGGATGTTGATTATATTCATGTTGGAGTGAAATTATTTAGAGGCTGTATACCGTCCAGTATTGTTTTTGCCAACTCCATGGATGAATTACCTCATTTTGAATTTATCCTCTATATTAAAGTGATATCATTATTAAAAGATTTTGATTATTTCCTTTTTAAATATACTATTTGAATTATTCTCCTATTGACATAAGAAAGTCTCTGGAGTGGACTACCCTTTTAATATTTTGGGTGACATTTCCTATGTCTGTTTTACTTTTCCCATCTTGTTTCTTTGCTACTTAAATTTCATTTTGTCCTATGAAAGTTATGCAAAATAAGAAGGTTGTTTTGAGATTAAAAAAAAAAGGAATGTGGTTGATAAAAGTCAAAAGAAACTTGTAGAAATGTAGCCTTTAAAAATTGTCTCTTAGGAATATTTTAGAACAAATTTTTGTAACATGCCTGGTTTTGAATAATAACAGTTTGTATGTGCCCTGGTTTTACAGTTCAAACCTTTTCTTTCCCATATATTTTTATGATTACATTTTTATACCTATCATGTATCATATATCTTAAATGCTATTTGATAATTATGAAATTGTATGATTATTTTAAACAAGTAAATAGCATGTCCTTAATCACTTTTTACAATTGCTTTGCAACATTCTATTTATAAATATTTTGTGGAAGCTAGGCCTAATTGCTTTGTAGTTTCTTGTATCTATATGTATATATGTGTGCGTGTCTGTATTATAAAATGTATAGTGTGTGTCTATAAAGCTAAAGCAATGTTTATAAGCTAGTAAAATGTCCTGTAGGTTTACAAGATGTATACGATGTCTATGTCTAAGTCCTGTTCCAGCATGGCATGGAATAAAAATGCTACAAAATTTGCATCAGCAAAATCAAATCTGAACCTTTAGTCAGCATGGCGTTTCTTAGAAAATAAGAAGAATTATATAAATTCTATACAAATAATAAGAATAAAACAATAAGTGTATAACTAGATTTAAAAATATCTAAACGATATTAGTGCTCTTAAGACTTCTTGGATATGATGGCTCTGAAATGGTTCCTTTTACCGCTCAAAAATTAACTCTTCCGCTTTCTTTACTGGCAAATCTCGAAATCTCGAAACAAAAATTAAAATATAAACGGGCGTAAATATTCAGAATTGAATGGGAAGCGCCTGTAAATCTAAATTTATCATCATTTGTCATCACCGTCATAAAGCAACTCGTGTATGCCTGAGTACACTCTCAGAAACACGAATGTTACTATAATGAATACAATTTTATTTAAAAATATTGGAATATTACTGTACAAACAATAGCAGACCACAGGAATATTACAATAGTTTCAATCTTGGGCAAGACATGATTGGAGGTAATGGGGTTTCCTGTATTTTTATTATTTTCTTTAATGGAGCTTCACATAATGCCTATATTTTGGTTCAGAATAGTTTGGATGTATTTGAATGCATACCAATGTATGAGGACAAAGGATTGGGACAAAGGAAACAAAATTAATTAAGCATTCTTGGTAGTTATATTCACACAAAAGAAATTTCCTTCCCTCTCTTATTATGGGAAGAAATGTTTAGCTGGTGTCGGGCATGCTTACATAGCTACGTGAAGGCTAGAAAGGAGTTGTTTTCTTTGTCCCAGTCCCTTTTCCCGTCTGCTCACAGAGAAGTGGAACATTTTATGCTGCTTTTTATAACCTTCTGTTCAATAATCTTAAGCCTACTTGTGTGCTTTTAATTGTTTTTTTAAATTCAGGCTTTCATTCGGCAGGTTATCATTCAGATTGGTTTTTCAGTGTCAGAATCGGCAACTTTTCAATTTAATGACATTGTCCATCTTTATCTAAGAGCTCATTAGATAAATGAATGAAATTTCATCCAATATTCCACAGCTGGATTTTGTTTTCTTTTTCATCTGAACATAATGTACACTGCAAAGTGTTAATTGTGTTTGAAACATTGAAAATATTCTTCAATCTTATTTTTATTAATACACTTGTTCAAAGAAATGCATTATCCACCCTCGGGCCTCCCCAAGTCAGATAACCAATACCAAAATTTGTGCAAATAGTTACTTCCTCAAAGCAATTTTTTTATAGTAAATGTGTCAAAAGGTGTTGTGTTACTGTCGCTGTGGAAATGTAGTCTCTCTATTACAGAAATTTTGTCGTTTTGTGCACCTGTGAATTTTCTTAAAACTGAACAATTGAAGATTCCACCTAATTTGTCTGCTTTGACACCAAAATTTATGAATTTTTATTGATGAATTTGCCTTGAAATGCATTTATAAAATAGAATGGTAACCTAGCATTTGTAATAAGAATAGAACAATTGTTTAGATAATAATATTTCATTTTCTATCTTTGAATGTGTGGCGGTGTTGAGTATTGAATTAAGAAAAAACTTGGCTTATTGTACATCAATAAGAATGAATTAGGATCCCACCTTGAGGTTTTAGGATTTTGCATGTGTATTAAAACCTGCCCAAAACAGAGAACCAAAGCTGAAAGGGGAATTACACCCAGACAAGAATGTACGGTCAGTAAATGAAAAAAAATCAGAAGAACAAACTGTGAAAATTTGCGCAAAATCGGATAATCCGTTCAGAAGTTATGAATTTTCAAAGTTATCATTTCCACTTGTGCTGGGCATCCTTGAATTGGCAACGTATAGCCAATTAACATCATCTGTGATGTCATACATGGAGAACTCCTCATTCACTTTGTATATGAATTTATTGAAAATGGATCAATATCATATTTCAAATGAGGAATCGGCACTGTTCTTTCTGGAATGATTGCAGAATTGATGTGGCTGTAATACACTACTCAAAAAAAGTTAAGGAACACTTTTTAAAACGTACATAAAGATTTTATACAAGGTGTTTTATTTCTGGAAATACCTCAGTACAACTGTCCTAAATGTCCTTAAACACGCTGTAATCAATTTCACGCATGGGTGGTTTCAGTTGTTGCACAATGTCTCTCGCATCACTGCACATCCTGAAAAGTGGGCCCCGAGGGGTATCAGCTACCGACATGAAGTGGTAAAAACGAATGTCTGAGTGTCTTTCAGGCAGTTCAGTAACGAGTGTGACCACCTCCTGCAGCAATAACGGCTTCACAGCGCTGTCTCATGGAGCTGATGAGGCGATTGATGTCTCTGACGTCCAGTGCATCCCATGCAGCCTCCAGAGCCACACCCAGCTGCTGCAGTCCAAGTGGATGGGCTTCGAGCTGCTCGAGACTCCTCCCCATCATGTCCCAGACGTGCTCTATCGGGTTTAAGTCCGGGGACCTCCCTGGCCACTTCATACGCTCAATCCCCTGGCCCTCAAGGAACTCGGTCACCACCCTAGCTCGGTGGACACGGGCATTGTCATCCATGAAAATGATGTTTTTTCCCACATTTTCTGCAAATGGCACCACTATAGGTTCAAGGACCTCATCCCTGTACCTCACTCCTGTCATTGCTCCCCCTGGGACCACGTAGAGACGAGTACGGTTGGCGTAGGTGATGCCTCCCCACATCATGACGCTGCCTCCCCCATAACGGTCATGTTCTGCAATACAGGGGTCTGCAAATCTCTCTCCTGGTCGCCTCCAGACTGCCGAATGGCCATCATTGTGGTCAAGGGAAAATCTGCTCTCATCTGTGAACAGAACTCTACGCCATTGCTGTCTGGTCCATCTGAAATGCTCCCGGGCCCAGTTGAGACGAATTCTTCTGTGAGCAGGGGTGAGTGGGACACACTGAGCTGGCCGTCTGGCATGCATATTGGCTCTGTGAAGTCGGTTACGGATTGTTTGAGTGGAAACAATCACTCCAGTTGCTGCAGCGAAGTCATTGTTGAGGCGGCGTGCACTGTGAAAGCGGTTGCGGAGGCTGAGTTTCGTAAAGTAGCGATCATCTCTAGGGGTTGTTGAAACTGGTCGGCCACTGCGGGGTCTCTCGGAGTATAGCCCTAGGCCCGGGAGCATGTCAGATGGACCAGACAGCAATGGCGTAGAGTTCTGTTCACAGATGAGAGCAGATTTTCCCTTGACCACAATGATGGACGTTCGAGAGTCTGGAGGCGACCAGAAGAGGGATTGGCAGACCCCTGTATTGCAGAACATGACCGTTATGGGGGAGGCAGTGGCATGGTGTGGGGAGGCATCACCTACGCCAACCGTACTCGTCTCTACGTGGTCCCAGGGGGAGCAATGACAGGAGTGAAGTACAGGGATGAGGTCCTTGAACCTATAGTGGTGCCATTTGCAGAAAATGTGGGACAAAACATCATTTTCATGGATGACAATGCCCGTGCCCACCGAGCTAGGGTGGTGACCGAGTTCCTTGAGGGCCAGGGAATTGAGCGTATGGAGTGGCCAGGGAGGTCCCCGGACTTAAACCCGATAGAGCACGTCTGGGACATGATGGGGAGGAGTCTCGAGCAGCTCGAAGCCCATCCACTTGGACTGCAGCAGCTGGGTGTGGCTCTGGAGGCTGCATGGGATGCACTGGACGTCAGAGACATCAATCGCCTCATCAGCTCCATGAGACAGCGCTGTGAAGCCGTTATTGCTGCAGGAGGTGGTCACACTCGTTACTGAACTGCCTGAAAGACACTCAGACATTCGTTTTTACCACTTCATGTCGGTAGCTGATACCCCTCGGGGCCCACTTTTCAGGATGTGCAGTGATGCGAGAGACATTGTGCAACAACTGAAACCACCCATGCGTGAAATTGATTACAGCGTGTTTAAGGACATTTAGGACAGTTGTACTGAGGTATTTCCAGAAATAAAACACCTTGTATAAAATCTTTATGTACGTTTTAAAAAGTGTTCCTTAACTTTTTTTGAGTAGTGTATATTTAACCGAAAAGAACAAAATTTTGTCTACTCTTCTGGAAAAAGAGGAAAATGTGAAATTTTGTGTACAAAGTGAATGGAGAGTTCTCCATGTTGGCAGCCATTTTGTGACTGTACGTTTGCCAATTTAAGGAGCCCATCAGGGGTATAAATCAAAACTTTGAAAATGCATAACTTTCGAATGGATGATCCGATTTTGCTCAAATTTTCAGTTTATTCGTCTTATTTTTCTCCTTTTAATGATAGCAATTTAATGTCTGAGTGTAGTTCCCCAAGATAAGTTGGAAGTAGATTTTGACGTTGGCTTGAAACACTCTTAAAGCTACCTTGTTTTAAAGAATGCAAAAAGACATTTTGCTACAAAGCACAACAAATATATATTTAGTGAATAAAAAGATATAATTCCATATGATTGGAGATTTAATATCGGCCTCAAATAACTTTTTAGAATTAGCTTTGCGTCTGATTAATTTCAAAATAGGCAATTTATTGAACTGACTGAAGACCATGTTTGTGGAATCCTCTTTTAGTTGTAAAGGATTTACTTTTCTGCTCAATTTGGAATATCTTTAATATTCTTGCTTAAAACTGCCATGGATATCAAGCTGGAAACTCTACTTTCTCACATTATTAGTGGTTTTACAAACCAGGACGGTGTTTCACCAAATCATTTTTAAAGTTTCGCACGACTTTAAGAAAGATTGGAGTACGTTAACAGGTACAATATAGTTAACAGGTACAATAAAATAGGATACCAGTCGTGCGTAAAGTTGTTCTTAAAGTCTTTTATAATTTGATGAAACACCACCCTGGGGTGGTATTTTTAAAATTGTATTACATTTTGTCTTATCTTATACAATTAAACCTGTCCATAGTGCCTGCCTAAGGGAAATAGAAAATGTGGCCATTACATTTATATACAGGCGAATGCTACAGCAAGTCTATGTAAGCGCTTATTCATAGACCGATGGCTATTACAGGGGGGTGTTTCATCAAGATTTGTCTCATCGACAAGGAGTCATTTACCGACAGTTCCCATAGCAACTGTCAGCGATAGTGTTTTTCATCCAATCACAATCAAGGAATTTGTCAGCGCTGACTAATTGTCTCTGCAACAAATCTTGATGAAACACCCCCCAGGTTGTTGGCAGGTTTGACGGTGTTTGTTTCCATTGTAAGCAGAAGGGACAAAGATATTGAACAAAACAAGCAACCTCATTCAAGCCTTCACAATACCTTCGTGATTTAAAAGGAAGTATTTTCCATGTTTATTCATTGAACAGGTACATGTACCGGTACAACACATGTTCAACATTTCTCTACAGAATACGAGGGAAGGATTTTTTTGCATTCTAGCTATTATGAATGTTCTATCGTGAGTTGTTTACTTTGTCCTAATCCTTCATCCCTTCTGCTCACAGTGAGATTATCTTGAAACATTTTGTTTACTGAACTTGATTGTGTTTCTCATCAACAATAATTTGTTTGTTTGCCGTGTGAGCAGCAGTGTAGCCATAGGGAAAGATTGTAACTGAGAGTATGGGTTTTGACAAATTTGGACTCCCCCAAAAGTTACAGATCCCAAAATCAATCAATGAGATATTGCTAGAAAGATATGATCAATTGCATGTTGGATTTAATCGGCACGTACCATTCAAAATCAATGTTTCAAGCGCTTGTTAAAAGCGCAGGCTGTGTGGGAATGATTGCAACTGATTTGCAGCTTTCCATAAACACCCCACAAGCCAGATCATTTATCGACAAGACTATACAGTATTAAAAGAATAAATTTGGATGTTATGGATATGAATCTTGATAGTCCCTGTATCTTGAAATGAAATAATTAGATATATAAGTAAATGGAAAAAAAGAAATCAACGAGAATAGCAGTATTCAGTGGCGAGTGAGCTTACTCGTAATCTAACAGAATCTATAAATAATACCAATAATAAGAAGGATAAGAATAATGTGTCTTATTTACACTCTAGTTCCTTCAAGCTGTACTCCTCATGTGTCCTGTTAGCTCCCAGCAGGAATGTTGTAGGTCCATCTACATAGCCTTTCTGTGGGTTTACACACAGTTGTCAGAGCCAACAGAATAGGCAGGTTAACTAATAGATGCAAATTTTATGCACACCTCTAACACAAACTGACAAAGGTTGTTCTTGACAACCCGAAAGCTTGCCTGAGGCTTGCCCGACATAGCAACAAATAATGTGTGCAAACTGGATTCCAAGTATTGCAGTCTTATTGTTACCAACCGGTCTATGGAATACCACGTAACTACCTTAAACGCACATAAATTTGAATATATAAGTAAACCTGCCTATTAGTGGTCTGATATGTCCCCAAAGCACTCCCACCAATCAAAAGGACTCCTCATGCCCCATCCAGACAAAACCCTTGGTTACACCGCTGCATACAGTGATGCCAACTGTTCCAGAATATCAATTGAAGTCTTTTATCACGAGCAAATGGCTAAGGGGGTGTTGCTCAAAGGTTGCAATTGATCGCAAGTTGCAGTTGATCAGAATATGCCAATCAAAATCGTTGTTTCATGCTCGTCTTGGTAAATGCGCACACCGCGCGCAAATAAAAATGCGTGTTACAATTTCCCAAGTTGCAGTTGATTTGCAGTTGATTCTGAGCAACACCCCCTTAGAGTTTTATTGTTGCGTTTCTCACACTTTTGTCCAGCTGTTGCGGCATTTACATTTTAATTTTGAGCTTATTCATATTCCAGAACGGTTGGCATCTCTGTACATGTGAGAGTGGGTGGGTCTATTTATGTAATCTACCACACAGGCTTCCAGAAACATTGTGTGTATTTTGATGATCATGTGTACCAGTAATATTTTTTTGAGAATCCTTGAATTGAAATGTCATCATTACTTCATCATGTTGTGATGTAAAAGTAACTATGTTTTCTGGTTTCAGGATTTTTGAAATATTTGAATTTAGACTTTTAGCAGAATTGTGTGATATTGTGCATGTATAAAGCAGTATAAACAATACATGTATTATCTGAACCATTTGTAAAATATCTCCACTTCTTGCTCATTATTTGCTGCTACGCCTGACAAGCCTCAGAAAACCGTGCCAATTTTCTGGAATATGCAAGAGGTTACAAGATGAAAAGTGAAACAGCTGAACCAAATGATTTCTTATGAAAAAGAAAGCATATGAGTATCATGCTTGCACTCTTGAGAAGAAGTTTGGTTCAGCTGTTAAATTGTTTCACATTTTAGTTTCTATCCCTTTGCATATTTTAGAAGGTTGGCAACACTGTTGTTAGTTTTTGTATGGAGAATTTGCAGCTGTGCAGCTCTGCAGACTGGCATGCCATAAGACCAATTATTTTTTACAAATTTTCTGAAAAGTTTGGAAAATCTTTTCTGTATGTAACTTGTCTCTATATCGGCCTCACTCGACCAACCAAATATCCACCGATTAAACTATTGATTGTTTGCTGCATACTGGTTGAGTGGAACATTTCATCTTTGATTGTCGTGTTAACAGACCAAAACATCATTCCAAATTCCACATCATCCAAAATTAACTCGAACAATTCCTGCTGAACAAAAAACAATTTTTAGTAAGCCATACATCAATCTTGATGATGACACGGAAAGATACCAGTAGTGTAAATTGAATGGGTACACTTGTGATCTTACAATGATGTTTGTCTTGATAGTTCTTTTATATTCATGAACACTGTCTTAATTCTGAGTAGATAAAATTTGTATAATTTTGTAGCGGTTTTGTCTAATCTTTTCCTGCCATCATAGTGCACTGTCTTATCCATGTCATATTGAAACAATAATGATGCTGCTGTTTGTATAATTTGATTCTGTTATTTCAATATTCTGTATTGTATCTCTGAATCTATCTCATTTTCTTCCTCTCTTATCTTCAATTTTCTTTTCCAATTCTCTTCTCTCTTTCCCTTTAATCTTTTCTTTCCTCACAATTCTCTCACATTTTTTCTTTTTTATCTCCCCTCTCTTTTGTTTGCCTTACCCTTTCCCTTCTTTCCTGCTCCCTATTTCCCTCCCACCCTCCCCCTCTCGCATCCTCCCCTTCCCCTTCCCTCTGTCTCCCTCTCCCTCTCTTCCTTCTATCTTTTTCTCCCCGTCTCTCTCTCTCCCTCTCTCTCTCTCCCTCTTTCCATCTTCTCTTCCACAATACCTATTTATCAATCTCTCCAATTTCTCTTTACAACTCCGTTTCTGATACCTTTTCCCTTCTTAACTACATACAATTATCCCCTTCAACTCAATTGAATCTCTAAACCTGTTATTCTTGCTTTCTCGCATCGATTTTAGCCTCATATTATGTTGACATACATTCTATTCTATCAATTTGAATACTTTTTATTTATTAATTAATGTGAGGTGACCATACTTGATTATATATAGCTGGGACTGTAGGTCTTCTTTTTAAAGAAATCTTGAATATTTCCTGTTTTTCACCTTGTGTGCACAACACACCTGTAAAGTCTACTTCATAAACCTAGATGAATTGTATTTATGATAAATGTACTCTTTTAAGTTTTAATGTAAATCACTCAAAGGGGATGTTTATTCTCTGATGTCTAACTTAACCTTAGAAATCTAACAATAAAACATTTGAAATGAATGATTTTCAATGAATTCATTTGGTTTCTGACTCATTTATTCATGTTCATTCATGATAGATGTTCACTATCTGTCACATTTCTTTGCATACCTGTTATCACTATAAAATGCAGCACAATGGGATCACTGAACTTTATATATATGAGGCTCTTCGCGACAAAAAGGCCCTTAAGCCATTTGCGCTTACGCGGTAAAGCTCCGCGCTTTCCCGTGACGTCACAATGAGATGAAGAGGAGGTTTGGGAAAGGGTAGGTTTCATACAAGGCTTTATGATGAATAAATGTTTTATTGGTCTTAGATTTTTTTAAAAACCTTTTAAGTAATTCTAAACACATTTTGAAAGGGCTTCATTAGCTTTCGAGACCAAACAATGATGGAGTATTGAAAAATAACAACCATTATTCTTATTTTATATTCTGACATTTATTCATCATAAAGCCTTGACTAAGACCTAACTTTCTCCATGCTTCTGTTCAGCTTATTGTGATGTCACGCTTCCACACAGAGTTTTACCATGTACAAGTCTTACGGGCCTTTTTGTCGCGTCAAGCCTCTTATATTGTTCGTAGTTTCTTGATAACAGGTAGCAAACGATTCTGCCTTGCACTGTATGTGTATTGTTTCATGTCTTGTCTTAATTTATATGTTTTATATGTCACCCAAAGTTTTTGTTTGTTTTGTATATATGTTGTTGATCTTTTCTGTTGTATTGTTTTGTTGGCTTGTCATTGGGATATTTTAAAATGTTCAATATTTTTGTTGATGATTTTTTTTGGAATAGAATGTACAAATGAAGACCCACTTTCCAACTGCAATTTTTATGATTCCAACGTGACTGACATCACTGTTTCTATGATTTGTTCTTCAATCATTTTGCTATGATATAAAGCCTGTCAAATTTTTGACCTGGCATTTATGTCCCTTTCCCATAGCACAGATGAAGTAAAGTAGTCAATCAATTGGTTGGTCTCAAAGTTAGTCAGTAGTTGGTCACTCAGTCAACCATTCAGTTAGTTACCTACTTAGTTAGTCAGGCTGCCATAGTCATTCGTTGATGTGGACTACACTTTTGTAAGAATGCCCATATTTAAAATACAAATACAGATTTATTGAATTTTGGACTTCCGAAATCAATTTTTTACATTTTTTTCCTTAAATTTTTTGGCAGTCAAATTTGCAACCTGCTAATATCTGGAAGCATGTTCTATGGGTTCCATTTAAATTGATACTTGATTGAAAGATGGGCTTAAATCCATTAATTATAAGATTTTGTCTGTTTTCTCATGTTTGGATGTATTACTACTGGACAAAGTAAACAACTTCATTCAAGCCTTCACAATAGCTTCATGGTCACAAAAAGAAATAGTTTTCTTATTTATTCACTGAACAAGTGCAGCACATGCTTTTCTCCACAGAAGATGGATAGAAATTAATTCTATCTGCCTCTAGCTATTGTAAATTCTTCAATGAAAGTTGTTTATTTTGTCCAAATCCTTTGCCCTTTCTGGTCCATAGTGCATAGGACAATGTTTATTTGTTGTTTGTTTGTATGTTTGTATTAGATTCCAGTAACGTTGGTAAATCGTGTGTGTGCTTCTACGACTATGATACGAGCAGCACTGAAGGGACTGCATGCTGTATCTACATACGACCAGCTGGTGAATCAGATCTCTGAAGTTTGTGTTCGGTTTACGAAAGCTGCTAAATTGGTGGCCAGATAGATCTTTTTGGACCTCAAGATGTTCAGAAAAATGTCTTTATCAGTGGATAATAAAGTATTAGCTTACATACAATTCAGGGCCACATTACTAATAGATGCAAATTTTGTGCAAACAGTGCAACGGCGAGTTATTCAGCTCGCCAAGGCGCCTTGTTTTGGTCGAAAAAGTGAGGAGGCTACTTAAAGGGGAACTTCACCCATACATTGATGCACTCTCAGTGGATGAAGAAAAATACAATGATCAAACTGTGAACAATTTGGCAAAATCCAACAATCCATTCAAAAGTTATGAATTTTCAAAGTTTTTACTTCAACCCCTCATGGGCTCCTTAAATTGGCAACGTACAGGCACAAAATGTCTGGTAACATGGATGACTCCATTCACTTTGTACACAGAATTTCACATTTTCTTTTTTTTTTCTAGAAAAGTAGGCAATAAATCAACAAATTTCATTTCAAAATGCATGAAGAATCAAAATGTCCATATTATACTTGAAGTGAAAAGTACAATTTTGTCTACTTTTCTAGAAAAAGAAGATAATGTGAAATTCTGTGTACAAAGTGAATGGAGAGTTCTCCATGTTGACAGCCATTTTGTTCCTGTACGTTGCCAATTTGAGGAGAACGAATAACAACTTTGAAAATTCATAACTTGTGAATGGATTGTCGGATTTTGTTTAAATTTTCATAGTTTGATCATTGTATTTTTCTGCTTCCACTGATGAGAGCACATCAATGTCTGGGTGAAGTTCCCCTTCAAGGAGGATGTACCTCTCCTTCATGCTGCACCTGTAAGCTTCCGTATTTCTGTTGTAGTTATGAAAATTGTCCAGCAGTTTAGGGGTTAAGTCATTGTAAACATGATAGACAAGCAAAGCGAGCAAAACAAATAACTTTCCTTCAGCTAATCACGACATATCCCATTTAATGATGGAATAAGGGTAGGTGTAGGCTATCATTACATATATGTGATTTTGGAAACCAGACCAGAAAAGAAGTCATGGAAAGAAACCATTTAGTCATGGAAAAGTCGTGAAAATTTAGTCATGGAATTTTGTTTTCTTATTTTCCCGTTTAAGATTGTTAGATTGGTAGCTAGGAAACTTATTATATATCTGCTGAACCTTTCAATATAAGATGGGTTATGAAAGTGCCCCTTTGTCTATTCTCTGTGTGCCATAATAATAATAATAATAATATTGCGGATTTATATAGCGCCTTTTCGGTCAGTATTGACTGGTCAAAGCGCTTCCAATATTATTACCCGGTCACTGGATGGCAATTCAAGCCTTAGCATCTAGGCAGCCAAATAGGCGCTCACATCATATCACATAATGTGCTGCCGTGTCCTACCGGTCCCCAAGCACACCTGGGTAGAGTGCAGCTTTGTGGATAAATTTCTTGCTGAAGGAAATTAACGCAATGGGTGGGATTCGAACCTATGACCCTCTGGTTGAAAGGCAAGAGTCATGACCACTACACCACGGCGCCTCCATGCGCATTGAGCAAAAGAGACAAAACAATTGGTCAAAGAAAACGATTTCCGTTCAAGCATTCACAATGGTGAGATGCACACAAAAGAAATTTTCTTCACACTTATTCTGCAGAGAAATGTCAAAGAGTTGTCACACTTGTTTTAAGAATCAACAGGGAATGAATGTCTGAGTGGAAGATGTTTGTTTTGTCAAATTTTTCTGTCTCTTCTGCTTACAATGAGACCTACCCTTTACCTAAACAACTGCAGACTCAATGAGTTTTGTTGAGATAGTTATTGGGATATACTAAGAACTATGTTTAAAATAATTATATTTAATTGTAATTTTCTTTGCGGAGTAATGATTAATAACCTTGCATTGTGAATCACATAGAGACATTATTTTTATTTCATATGCACTGTCAGCTGTCATAAGCATAAACTATTATTATTAATTGTCAAAAAGCCATTTTGGCATGTTATCCTTTATACAATTAGCTCAGTCATTTTCACATGAAACAAAAAAAAAATCGAAGTTGGTTGACACTTCATTTTCAAGTTGAGCATTATCATCCTGGGTCTAGTTCCATTCATGAACATATAGTAGCTTTGGCAACTTCATCATCAACGGCAACTATCTTGGGAACATTTTACAACAGCCAATAGAGGGTTTTCTTTAGGGGTGTTGTTCAAAGTCAATTGCAAGTCAATTGCAAATCAACTGCAACTTTGCAAATTGTAACTCGCATTTTCATTCACGCACGGTATGCTCATTCGACAAGACGCGCATGAAACAATGATTTTGATTGGCACGTTCCAATCAACTGCAACTTGCAATCAATCACAACTTTTGAACAACACTTCAATAATGTAGTAACATTTATTCACATTTATTCATGTATTCATTAGTCAATACTACACAATAGTCATATTGCATTTTTCATACATCATCGTTACTAACTCAGAAAAACATTGCAGCTTGTCCAACCATAGTAATTAACTTTTGTTCAAATTAATGAAGGCAATTGTTTTTTGTCCGGTGAAAATGTATTTTCTCACACTGAAGCCTTAACAAAGATGTCTGCAGAAAATCTGACTACATTAATATCAAAACCTACCAGAATCAAATATTTTACATCATGGCAAAGTACCAATAGCGCTGAGATGACAACGAGTCCGCGATTTGCACGAGGTGGATTATGTATTACAGGCTTTTATTACAATTGAATGTGTGAGACCATGGTTATTGTGTCTCTCAATATTGGAGAGCTGTTGCATTATTCACAATTAATTTGAATTACTCTGGAATGGTTAATATATATGTGAATGTTATAAAAAAAAAAACATTGTCACCAAAAATAAAAATCTGTTTTTTTTTTTCACTGGACCCTGGATATGTGCATGAGTAACATATTCTGAAAGATTTCTTTTTCAATGACCCTGAAAATGAATGCTTTGGATTATATTAAACTAATACAAGGAATTAGATTATGACCATACAGGCTAAATAATGTGAGGTGTTTTGATCGCTTAAAGTATAATTTTTTGTAAGTAAGCTCTTTTCTTGTGCATGCATGTTTTTATCTTATAAATATTTCATTTTTACTTTTTATTTTTTGTGAGCAAGATCTATAAATTGCTGAAAATTGACAACCTGTGTGTTTAGTCTTCTTTGTTTTTGTTGTTGTTTCCTGTCTTGTTATGTTATGTTTGGTTATAAAATCATATTGCATTTAAAAGCATGGTTTCTTTAGTCAGAGATAGGTAGAAGGGGCGGCCGTGGAGAAAATATAGAAGTTGGTGATGGGGAAAGGAACAGGTGATGAGAGAAGAGAAGATAGGAGAGAGAGAGAGACAGAGAGACATAGAGAGAGATCGAGAGAGAGGGGGGGGGGCGGTACGTGGGGGATATGGAAAGACAGGTGGAGGCGATATTGTTGGAGGTAGAAGGAAAGAGAGAGAGAGAGTGAGAGAGAGAGAGAGAGAGAGGGAGGGTATTACAAAATGGGGAAACGTCCTGGTGCAATAATGATGACTCTGAGGAGTGTATGGCTTGGTTAACACAATAACTTTATTAAGCTAATTCAACGACGTCATCTTTACTTGATGATCACGACACAAGTGTATCACATGTTTGTTGAGCTGACCTAGATTGCCAGGGCAGCTCCCATTACATTAATGCTAGTCTGTGATATGCAGACCCTGATATACTACATATCACTACA
>BQKZ01002812.1:65168-71195 GCA_036244855.1 Temnopleurus reevesii | reverse complement strand
GCTGTGCACTTGCCGCAGCTGGCCTGACAGTTAGCCTCCATCCAAGACCGGGACTTTGTACACTCATCCAACCGAGCCCACTCGGGACAACGAACGAACATATCCCGGCAGCTGACTGTTGGCTGGGTTGGGCTTGCTGAAACATTAAATGCAATCATTGAAATGTTTACCATGTTTAATGATAAAGCATACAACAGATGTACATGTAGGTCTTATAATAAACTAGCATGAGAATTACGATCTGTTTAGGATTGTACTAGGTTCAGTGTCCGTACATATAGTCCAAGACATGTCCCCAGACAGTCCATAGTCGTTAGCGTGTTCTGGGGCTGTCGAGTAGCAAATAGCATGAATAGCCTGATATCAGTTCCAGGATTGTGTGCGTGCTGTCCGAGCTTTGCCTTCAGATTTTTTTTGTCTTTTTTTTGCATTTTCCTTGGCAGATTGAGCCATATGTTCTAGGATTGTGTGCAATCAATCCAAGCTTTGTCCTCAGTTCCTTTTTTTTTATTGTCCTTGGTAGGCTGAGGCATAGGGTAGGAATGTCCCCAGACAGATCGCGGCGTGTTTTAGGGACGATCCCTTGTCAACCCAAGGCATTTATTAGTCCTGTCCGCGTAAAAAGGACTGGTGATCCTTTCTTAAGTGCTATTAAGCGCCATGAGTTATCATTGAGTGCGAGAAAGGATCACCGGTCGATCGGACATCCGTTCGTAGATCTACGCAGATCTTAGTGAAACACAACCCTGGTCAAACAGAGCTCCGCTTTGGTTTGAGAACAGTAGAGTGTGACCCCAAATTTATTGGCAAAGTAACCATTTCTATGGCATTACCCACACTTCTACATACATATGGCTATTGGATACAAGTGTCAAACATCATGATGGCAGTTTCGTTCATCCTCAATGGATTTCACAGTGTGGTATATCACAGCGCTGCCACACAATCAGGCTAAATATGAAACAATTGAAAGTAATAGTTTAGTCACACATCTTCTCTTATATATCCATAGCGTTGACGTGAATTATTGAAAGCTCCCTGTACACATAAAGACTCAGGAAAGACGCTTGACCGACGATGAATTCATTCGATCTACACACATCGTACACTGCAAAAACGCTCGTGTCAAATTTAACACCAGCCGGAATCAATATAGGTCCACATCAGAAAAGTGTCAACATAACATCTTTTTGGATTCAAATCAACATATCTAAAAACCGACTGGTGTTCTTTTCAGAGCTTAAGCAACACCAATCTGCCAACAGGTGAAAAACTATATCAAACTGATTCCAAGCAGGTGTTATTCTAACACTTTTCTGGTGTGGACCTATACTGATTCCGGCTGGTGTTCAATGTAACACCAGCGTTTTCGCAGTGTATCGTTAGCCAATCGTGCCTCCTGTATTGTATGGAACATAAAATGAATAATTGCTCGGCACTTTTTTGCTCTAAAGTATGAAGAATAACTCACGATCAGGTGCTGCTACACAATGGCCGCAGCTCATCTGGCAGTTGGTTGTCATGTAGGTCTGGTAGGTCCGATCGTAACAATACCCACTCCGGGCCCAGCTCGGGCAGGCACTGTTGACATCACTGCATGTTGTCTGGGTACCTAGATTCGTAAAGGGGTAGATAAAAATATACAAACACGTAGATATTCATTAATTAAAAGGTAATCAATAACATTAGAAAAAAAAATCATCGTCTCCATTCGGTGCATTAGTATATATAATTCATTACTACCATAAGTACCGCATAAGTGACGTCGGTACCTTGAGTGCTCCTCAAAGAACGTCAATACCAAACACGACGTTAGTAACATAAGTACCAGAAAAGAACGTTAGCCCATGAGTACCAAACAGAACGTTTGTAATATAAGTACCAGAAAGAACGTTAGCCCTAAGTTCCAAATAGGACATTACTAACATAAGTACCAGAAAAGAACGGTAGCCATAAGTACCAAATAGGACGTTATACATAAGTACCAGAAAAGAACGTTAGCCCATAAGTACCAAATAGGACGTTAGTAACATGAGTACCAGAAAAGAACGTTAGCCCATAAGTCCCAAGAAGGACGTTAGACACATAAGTATTAGAAGAGAACGTTAGCCCATAAGTCCCAAGAAGGACGTTAGACATATAAGTATTAGAAGAGAACGTTAGCCCATAAGTCCCAAGAAGGACGTTAGACATATAAGTATTAGAAGAGAACGTTAGCCCATAAGTATAAAAAAGGACGTTAATAACATGAGTACCAGAAGAGAACGTTAGTACATAAGTATAAAAAAGGAAGTTAATAACATGAGTACCAGAAAAGAACGTTAGCCCATAAGTACCAAATAGGATGTTAGTAACATAAGTACCACAAAAGGACATTAGTACCAGAAGACTTTCAATGATACCTCACTGCCGGGTAAATGGCATTACTATATCGGCGAAAAGACGTTCATCCGTATCAGACGGATGGCCGTCTTTATTGACACGACGATACAAATATTGTGATTAACGTTCCTGACAGAACTTCTTACCTCCACATTGGTAGTATTGATTAATCTTGTAGATGTCTGTTTCACTAAACCCGTTCCTGTTTCCGATCGCAGGGTTTCCGTATCTAGGCACGATTGTGTCGTATCCAGTCGCGATGGTGAAAGCATCCCGAGGGTAGTGCATCACGGAGTAGTAATCGTAGCTTGTACCAAGATGGTCAATGGCGGCTTGGTCGAACCTATTGAAATTGAACTCCATTCCTAAAGAGAAGCGAAATCATAGTCAACTCATCAATTATTGTTGGTCTAATTATACGCAAACTTAGTAAAGAAAAAAAACCAAAAAAATTGTCCATTTATATAGTCAAACTACCTTAATTTCGCGAAGTTGTGGGTTTTTAGATGAGTTAGATTAATTTTGAATGAAACATTATTTTATCAATTCAAATCGATTCAATTGATCTGTAGAATTCGATAATAAAGGTCTTGTAATTTTTTGGTGAACTTACATGATTCGACAAAATTCAGGTCGAGGAGGGGGGGGGGGGGTCATAATGTTCCCGACAAGCAAAAAAAAATAACGGAATTGATGGGATAAGGGCACCTAACTACTATAACACATTTCAGGCCGTATGCTTGATTTTAACCAGCCAATTCACATTCTAAGTAATACCTGGTTGTATATTCTGCCAGTAGATTGTGACGTAGTTGTCTCGGTCTGACCTTGACTGCTCGTGCTGGAAGCCGATAGCATGCATGAACTCATGAATGATGGTGCCAATGTTATAGGTGCACGTCCCCCCGAGCGAGACGATCTGTCGTCCACCTTGCATACCGACTGACGAGTAACACCTATTGAAAGAATAAATGCAACTCGTTATCATTCTATTGTTCGACAAGTCCTTTTATAAATTGACCAAGCAACTGAATATCTTGCAATGTTTGATTATTAATACTGTTAATAATACACAACATTTATTTAGCTCTCAGTACGAAGTGTTTATAACACTGTATAAGCGCTCTGTGAATTATGACCCGGCTATAGCATGGCTACCATTCGGCGCTCGCTGCATTCAAGGAATTTCTTCCTACCACCTACCACCTCACCTGGGTTGAGTGCAGCACAATGTGGATGGATTTTCTTGCTGAATTGAAAGAATTTGGCCAACAAATTGAATTTCTTATGTTTTTAATTGTCTCTTTGATTTATCATGTATTCTTCGACCTTTTGTTTTCTACTGTTACGTTGGAGAATTTGTTGCAAATGTCTTTCTCGTATTACTGTTCTGAAGTAAATCGATTTCAGCCAATGAAAATCAAAATATATTTGTAAATGTGAATTAATTGAATTAAACTCAATATGCATTGACTTTGTACACAAAATTACGTTTTGGAGCAGTTTTGAGGCGGACATTCGTACATTATATAAAATGTTGAGTAACATAGTAACGGTAGGTTCGATTTCCGAGAAATTTAATCTTGAAAGTTGCGGGAAACTTGACAGAAAAAGTAAATGCGCCGCATTATCGTAATATTTCCGCGGCGAAACGATTTCGACATTCGCCGAGTTGAGATGGCCTCGTTCTCCACACCCCCAAGATAAAGATGTTATACTAAGTTTAAAAAGGACTGAGCTCCTGATATAAAAGACTAGAAGCACGACGTTTCAGTACAGCTGACTTGCTCGTCTCCAGGAAAGTGATATGTTCAACGAAACTTTTGTCACGACCATTAGCTTGGCTCTCAAAAGCGTCGTGTGACGAACCATTCAGCGCCACTGACTGATCTGGCATGTCTTGGAAGAGTTTCACCAAGATAAGAAAGACTTTAAGAACGACTTTAAGATCGACTGGTATCAGTTCTTTTGGACCTCCAGGAAGAATGGAGTGCTCCTTTCGTTATTTTCGAATTTGAAATATTTGTCTCTATGTATTGAATTTTAGTTGTATATATTCATGTATATTGTTTTCCGTGTATTCTGATTATTTTTATGACGGTAAATAAAACCAAACCAAACCAAAGTTCTTGCGCTGAATGCGTGCGCATCGTGTGAACCATTACGCGCAAGAAGGGATACCAGTCGATCTTAAAATAATTTTTAAAGTCTTTCTTATCTTGGTGAAACACCTCCCCGGACGGTTAAAGAACTTTGCTCACCCCTCTGCTGGATAGATGTGGATATAGTTGGTCTGAGTCGTCCTCTGACGAAACTGGATGCACGTATACAAATGGTATTGATTCATGGCTTGCCGTATACGCTCTATCGATCCGTAATCTGATAGCAAAGAAAGAAAACATCAAGTTTGGTTTTAAAATGATGTATTTCCTTAATCACTGTATAAATAACCTCAGTTACAGATAATTAAGAAGATATTAATTTTGGGAAAATTTGCTTTACAGCTCGTAAATAGTCGTAAATACACGAAAATGAATTGTGCATGCTCTATAGGTGTTACCAGTCAATTTCTTTCCTTTATCAATTGCTTCATTAAATTCCGCCAAAATCACACACGAACCCTATGCATTCTGATGCACCAAATAACGTGTTTGAAATGGTTCCATGACAAATGCTCCGGCGACAATTGCTCCGACAAAAAACTGACACAGTAAGCCTAATGCCAAACCTAACCCTAACCCTAATCCTAATCTTGACATCATTCTGAATCATAAACCCTATCATAACCCTAACCCCAACCCTACTCCTAGCCAGAAAAATGAACCGGAGCAATTGTCGCCGGAGCAACTGTCGGGTCACCGTTTGAAATATAGATTGTTAAAAAAAAATTGTTTGATGAACTAACAAATCACAATCACATTATTGTGCAATCCGCTTCATGTTAAAAAAAATGTGTTTTCCTTTACTTGATTGGGGAGAGTAAATGTATTCTTTTCATACCGAAAGTGTTGTCTATGATGTAATACACAATCCCATAAGGCCATTGATATCCACGATTTCTGGCTGCGTTTCTTTTCAAGGTAGCTCCGAACTCAAGATCACCATATTCCTGTGTGATTTAGGCAATCAAACAGATAATACATAGCAATGATATATTATACTTGTGATGAAATATTGGTATGAACATGTTAATATATTTGATGATACATTCACCATGACCTAAAATAAAAAGCAGTACTTTCGATTATAATCATTTTCATGATTTTGGGAATTGTATGCAGATATTGCCAAAATACTAAATTGAGTTGGGTATGTTGCTCCTTAATCATAACGTTTTTCTTCAAATTTTTGAAGTTCAGTCGTTGCATCATCATGGAGCTATGTTCTCCACAATCAGTGTCAATCAAATTAACAAATCGCTTTCTTTAGTAGTGACCTCACAAACTACTCTTTGGTTTCACAAAAAGATCTTGTCGTAGGGTATTTTTAGTGAGTAAATTTGATTTTGTAATGCAATTCAAAACAATTTGTATAAATATGTCATGATTAATCTAAAACCTGAAAGAGAAAAACATCAAATCTGTATTTGGATCGCAAAATAAAGAAAGTTGATCAGGTTCAGGCGAACAGGAAAATATAGTCATT
>BQKZ01002812.1:16967-36809 GCA_036244855.1 Temnopleurus reevesii | reverse complement strand
TTATCAGAGGGTTTTATAGGTCCTCAGATACGAAAACTTGACAAGAAGATATTGTCAGATTTCCAAGTGGTTCTTTTAAGACCGTATATAAAGTGTAAAGAAACTACGTAACTTTGGTAAAAATGAAAAGATGAAATTTTGATAGAAATAGAGGGTTGATCTTATCTGACCTGATCAAGAGTTGCCGATTTGCAGAGCGAAAAGTGACTTGCAATGTGAATAAATGTAATTTCCAAATTCTTTCACTGATTTTTTATTGATTATTATGCTGATGTTTGTTCTCCTTTTATTGGATAAGCTAACTATCCGTGGTGAGGCGGATATATTCTTTTAAATTGACTTGATGTGACATGCATGAATAATATCGCAAAATTACTTTACAAAATTAAAACAATTCTAGAGCAAACTATAATGAACATATGATATATATTCCGAAGTAAAATAAACTAATAACAACAAAAAGGGCAGAGGTATCTAAAAAAAAAAAAAAGCATCGAAACGTTTGTTTTCCTTCAAGCCAAATAACATTTTCCATTTTGATAGAAAACAAAAATGAACCAGCCTTGTGACAATTCATATACGTTTGGCTTGACAAACAAAGTTCTTTATTAAGTTCTTTATAATTCAAATTTCAAATTCTTACAAATTTTCCAATTTTTCTGGTAGGAAAATATCTCATAATGAGTTTTGTGTCACATATTATATTCAGAGAATTTAACCGCCAAACTTAAGCTAAAACGATACTCAAGCTATCCGTGCTTCCAGAGCAATAGACGGATTCTTGTAATTTGAGAGATGAGGTCAAGTTTAATTGTTTCCTCGATTCATTTGAGAAAGAAACATATGTCTTGCGTGCCATCTGCATTGAACATTATTGTCATTTTCCTGGTATTCTTTCCGGCTCTTCTGGACTCGGTTTTCGTGGGTCCAGTATTGAGTCAACTATCCGGCCACCGATCGAGCCCCCAAGTTCGGAAGTTCGAAACCACACGCACCAGGCGCATCAAGCCTAGTCTGCAAGATCAGACCCTTAGGTTTCGTTGTGCACAAACACAGAAGTGATACAGGGTTTACACTGTGTGTCTCATTGTGTGTCTCGTGCTTGCTTAGAGCAATGCTGTATGTGTGTGATGTAGTCACACAGCGCATGCCCTGTATCATGCTCTGCACACTCATACACCGAAAGTCTCGTGTTTGTGCTTTTAAACTACATCAAGCCCGGGATTCAAGATCCATCATTATCCAGTACTGGTCATATCCGTGTCATGTTAGCTGCTTGATTACCTGGTGGGGTCGTTTTGAACTTTTGCCGTTGCTTGGCAACCATCATTTACAAGCTTGATCNCCCCCCCCCCCCCCCCCCTAGGAAATAAATTTGAAAGCTGATATACACGGCAGCCATGGCAGATGTCCCTGCATTGTTTACCGTTATAGACTATAGAGATTTTACACTTTTTAATGTTCGTCAAAATGCATCTAAAATTTAATGAATATGATACACTTTCCATATTATTAAGTTATAGATGCTCCAAAGTATCATCTAAAACTCAGAAACATTTTTATTCTCACTAATTTGATGAACGCCGACTGTATATATCCGGGGAGTCAAATGCTTTGCGCAAAAATAAGCGATCACAATAACTGTTTAAAGAAGACCACCTAAACTATGCATTTAGATGTTTGATAGGCTAATCATTTTTGTCATAACTTTCGTTAGCCTTTTGTAAACTCATTTGTTCATGCATGGATTAAATTTGAAAATGGGCCTTTGAAATGACATAACGGATCATTTTAATGATTAAAACGATATTTTTTTAGACAAAAGTAGACAAATTTGGAGAGCATATAAAACAGTTTGAATAAATAAAACAGTTATTCATGATTTAAAAAAACATTGGCAAATCAGTTTAGAAGAAAATCAGATATGTTGCCATTTTGATGACGTTATGAGTGCTCTCACACAAATATAAACACATGCAAAGCTATACCTATTTATTGTGCAAATTCACACTTTCTACAGAAATCGTTTTTATTAATGTAGCATGTATATTACATGGGGGACCTTTACATCGTAAAGATATCCCACTGTTAATTTCTGAAGCAAATTATTTATATTTTGAGAAAAAATTAACATTCCATAACTTTGATATGAATATGTTAATAATAATATTTGTCTATACAAGGACACGTTTCAATGGATTTGTAACTCATTTCGTGTAACAATAACCTGTCGCTCTCGTCACTTCGTGGAAATACGCACGAATTGGGCAGTTTTGCATCTTGTCTTATTATGTTGAAGAAATATTATTTCTGGGTAGAATCTTCTGTTGAACTTTTGGAATAAAGTTGAACTGGACGAAGCGTACTTTCTATGTACCATCCTATGCTAATGACATCATTTCATAAAATACTTTAAGGGAGGTGTGAGTCAACGGCGAGACAAGCTAGTCTCATTATTCAAACATTTCGCTGCATGACGATACTCAAAACTTGTAAATAGATAGAATGACCTCCAAAGTAGCATATAGACCAAGGGGATGTTATTCACAACACAACTGCAAATCGACTTCAACTTTGCAAATTGTAACACACATTTTCATTCACGCACAGTATACGCAATGAACAAGACGCGCATGAAACAATGATTTTGATTGGCACATTCCAATCACCTGCGACTTGCGATCAATTGCATTTTTTGAACAACATCCCCGTAGATAGCCCAATATTATGTTATGTAGGTATTCATTTTTTTCTATTCATTGTAAATATGAATGAACTAAAGAACTCTGAAATATGGATATATATATATATATATATATATGCGTTATATTATCATCATTAACAAAAATAATATTTAAGTATCTACATATTTGCGTAACTACTTTTACTCGTGATGTAGGTCCTGTATCATAGTACATTGAAATGACTACTAATGGAGCATATAGACGTAGATAGCCTAAGATTATGTTATGTAGGTATTTAATTAAACGTTTGTCTCCTCGCCGCGAGGATGAATGTACAAACACAACCACCAATCACATTCACCTATTTGTTTAACTACTTTAACTCGTAATAGAGGTCATGTAACATAGTACATTGAAGTGATTAATTTAGATTTAACATGTTTAATGTCTAACTGGTTAGAGGGCAAGGATGAAATTCTATACGGAAAAACAAAGGAACTTAAAATGCAGACTACAAAAAGTGGGCGTGTATATGACTACCACTTTCATGTTGCAGGATGCAGGCCAGGGCTCTAATTGGTAGCTGGTTTCGTTGTACAAAAAAGAAGATAAAATCGCCCACAGGATAGAAAATGCTTTGTCACAGCGTTCAATCATCGGTTTTTTTGATCTGCTTAGACTTTCGGATCTCTATAAAACCTGGACCAGAACCTAACATGGGTATCAGTTGGCAGGCACCAATCAACATGAAACAAGAACAATTCTGATAGAACATTGGAACTTTATACACCTGATATATATTATTTTTGCTGAGAGGAGACCGAGTCCGAGTGCAATAGTTTACAGTGCAATTTCAAGATGAAGCTGATGTTGATGTCTATGCTTATGAGCATGGTGCTCATAGGTACTTCGAATGTAAGTATAAATCTTTATAAAATACTCTTTTAGTTTGTATTTACCTCACTTTATTTCATCGTTTTGTTGTTACGGTTAAACCAAGGATTGACTATGTCTCATTTCATTTTGCCAGTGAATCAAAATTGAATGATTACGTGATGAGGTTGTCAGATGTATTAGCATACAGGCGAACTTAGTTTTAACAAAACTGAATAATTGTCTTCATTGCTTCGAGCAGTAGGCATTTTAAGTTAGATTTAAATATGTCAAAAGTTAAACTAAAAACAAGCAATATTCATACTTTAAAATTACATTCTATGGAATATACCATAATTAGCAATAATATACTTACAGATAAGCTCTATCATAAATTGATATGTCTGATGAATGTGTATCATTCTATTGAGCTGTTGAGTGCATACCAGTAACTTCGTTGTAAGGATATTATTTATTGCCATTGATCGCACTAGTTATTATTTCATTTTTAGTAGTTACAGTACATATATGGTTCCCAACGCACTAATTTATGTTGAATTGGTCTCTAAACTAAACTTCTATTTCAATATCTAATGGCACCGGCTAATATTAGTCTCTAAGCTAAATCGAAGCACGCATGTGATATATCAAACATTCTTGTAAGTAACACAAATAAAAAATAATTAGAAAACTTTAGTTTCGTGATGTTGGTAGAATGAGACTGATATTAGTCTCTAAACTTTTGTCTATATAAATTTGTTTGTTTTGTTAAAGCGACCCCAACTCAAGCTGCGCTTTCAGGGTACTCACCTCATCTAATTTTTTACTAATTTGCCATGTTACTTTATATTGATTATGTCTGTAAAAAAGGAAATAAATGTTAGTTAAAAAAACACTTGATATATAAATATCCCTATAAGCACTATTGACATGATTGAGCGAAAACACCTCTTCAAAAATCTTTGTAAACTTTGTTTGGTCTCAATTGTACGCTGATGGCGTTGAATCAGGATATCCTTACAATAACAATGTTGTCACGCCAGATATTCCTCTCAGGCTGCAAGGAAAAAAACGATATAAAGTAAAACAGAATGAGAGGTGAAATAGGTCAAGTATTTCAAAGTTAAAAAGCATCAATTATGTCTGTAAAATGGAAAATCAGTCTTTTTCAAGTTAATGAGAAACTGTGTTTTTTTTTAGATTTAAAGTCATTTTCTCAAATTTTTGCTATGACTAAGGTTCATTTAAATTGAAATGAAAATTTATTAAAAAAAACATGTAGTCAAACTGTTCGTTAACTTTTATTCAATTAGCCCCACATTGTAGTTTGAATTAGATGAGACAAGATATTGACAAGGCACTTGCTAGCTTTACTAATTAGGCTATTCATTTGTAGTATATAAGATTTTCTGACAATTTTAAGGCGATATTAGAGCATTACTAAGTTATTTGTGATAAAGCTTTATCTTCACCTAATTCACGCCATTTTCTTTTAACATGTTTCAAGTGAACTTATTTCTTTTTAATATGTTTTTAGTGATTTCATTGCAATTTTGTCGAGAATGTGAACTTGGACAAGTTGCAAGTGTTAGTGGACGACATACTGAGTTCCATCTTTCTTTCCATGGAGAGACCTTGTCATGATTGTTTCGATCACAAATCTGATTATATTCGAATCAGTATAGGATGAGTCATTGTACTTCATGTCGAAACAAAAACATTTAATCATTTACCAGCTTGCACATTTCTTACTCGAGCACACACACACACACACACACACACACACATACACACATACACACACAGGCACACACACACTCATACAAACACACACATTTTCCCGCTTCATTTTTATTCCAACTAATTAGGCATTATAGTTCGTCGCTCGTTGATTCATGCATTTCTGGTGGAGGATGGAACCAATGGTCTTGATGCTGATTGTAAAATAGACCAGTCCCTTTTACGCATATACACTTCGATTATTACCATTTGTTATTTGTTTGATATTAAAACAATTACAGTATAAGTAAAAGATACACAAATACAAGATTTAGGTAAAGGAACAATTAATAAAGACCTGCAGTTGGCTTGAGAGGACTGCCGGGGTGCGCGTCCATAACCAGCAGGTTTTCCATCCCAATCATCTCACACCAAGTGCTGGTGAAGACAAGTAAATACTAAGATTAGTATAGAATACATTATGGATACGATGTGAGCGATTTGATTTACTTTGTATATATTTGTTTTCACCTACAGGCTGCATACAACTACAAAACTGGTTCTGTTAATCAACAAGGGGTCCCAGACGGAGGGGTAAGTTGGGTAGAGAAGCTAAATGATATGAAAATACAATTTTTATTGTACATGCCGATGGCGTTTGAATGAATGAACTTCCAAATGTCCAATACCTTGAAAATTTAAGCTAAATTATTAGAACTATAACAATTTTAGTTTATATCAAGTGATTTGATTTGATTTTATTTTATTCGTCAGCTATAACATATACGATGCCATGACAAGGATAACCCATGAAAGCCGAAAGGCTTATTTCCAATGGGGTCCTTACTATAAGTACAACATACATCACACAACAAAAATAAAATCAACAAAATCCAACAATAATCAATCCAAAGTGTTACATAGAAAAACATCTGTTAAAACATCTAACGAAAAGAGAGTAAATAAAAGACAGTAAACAACTCGCATTTAAAAGTAAATAAACATAAATTATCGAAGGTCCCAAAGGGATTCGGTTTTCAAATATCTCTTAAGTACAATTTTGAAGTGGGGGAAACTTTTAACCTGTTTTATGTGGGTTGGGAGGGAATTGGGAGTGTTTCACACAATCAATGGTGGCGAGATAGGGGGATGACCAGTAGTTACAACATATAGCCGGTGTTATCCTCATGATATAGCAAACAATGATGGTGACTGAATGAACTAAGTGTATCTTTCTTTCTTTTTTTTTTGGGGGGGGGGGTGACAATACAAGGATAGTACAAGAACAATTTAATGGAATTAATTTCACTTCGGTGAAAACATTTGTAATTCGCAAATCTTCTGCAGATGGCAAAGATACTTTCGATAAAATGGCACATGAGTCAGAACTGATTTCTCAAAAACATGAATTTTAACTGAGATTCAAATTGTTTATATTTGTAATTGTGTATCTGTTTCATTTTCCAGCGTTACCACCGTGCCAATCTAATAAATAAAAAATAGCGAAAATGTCATTGCCTCATTACTTTTTCGTCAGTTTATTAATATTTCGTTTACAAAATTTACCTGTCAATGCAAGCTAATGTCACATCATTAAAAAATGGGATTTCAATACAAATTAGCGTGAGCATTTAGGTGAAAGATGGAGCAATGAATGGTTTTAATGTTTGAAGAATACACACAACATGTTCATGAAAATTTCTTCTTTTTCTCCCACATCAGATGGATCTAGCTCCACCTACGTTCGAACGTAAGTTGCATTATAAGGTTTACATTTTCTTACGTAAAGTTACATGCAATTACAGTGAAATGTATAAATCAATTAAACAATTCTGCTGCAGTATTCGTAAGATATGACAATTTATCATATTATGTTCTGGTGGTAAATTATTATCATTTCACATTATTATTCTATACTTTAAACAATGGTCATACGAAACGTATTTAATTAAATGTGTATATTTCATTCCCGGACTGATGGCTCTCACAGCAAGGAGAATGTCT
The DNA here is from genome assembly GCA_036244855.1 of Temnopleurus reevesii. Taxonomy (NCBI): domain Eukaryota; kingdom Metazoa; phylum Echinodermata; class Echinoidea; order Temnopleuroida; family Temnopleuridae; genus Temnopleurus; species Temnopleurus reevesii. The sequence continues at coordinate 29,529 of BQKZ01002812.1, read as the reverse complement.
TGTAGGAAAGAGATTGGTTATTTGCAATCAAATTAAAATTATCGAAACCTTTCGGGACTTAGTTCTGATAATTGATATGAAAATTCATTTTTTGATAAACGTGTTAGTTTATCCTATTTGCATACTAATTTTCCAGGCGCATTTTATACATACAAAATAATCGCTTAATTCATTGATTTATTGATTCCATTTATATCTTGCAGAAATGAGGAATTTTGGTACAGCAAATGGTGGAGATGCCTTTACAACTATTATGGAAATGAATGCACACATAAATACAACAGGTGTGTATATCACATTCAATCCGTCTTTCTCAATCTGAAAAACATAGGGCGTTGATTTGAAAATGTTCCATAATTGTTTTGACATTGAGTTTTATTCATTTATTCATCTATTAGGTCTTCTTTATAAAGGGTAGCCCTTTAAATAATGAAATTGATCTGCCAAGGGGCCCTGAACATGTGCCAAATTAAAGATGGCCATGATTGGAAATGTGTCGAACCTTACTTTCTTCTTGTAAAGCGCCCAAAATTACACTCGTATAAGGAATTTCATTGCCAAAAGCAAACTTTCAGAAAATATATTTTGGTTAAGCTTCATGGAAATCATAATATAACTGACGACCTGGGCGATGTTTCACCAAATCGTTCTTAAAGTTACGCACGACTTTAAATTCGACTGGTATCAATTCTTGCGCTGAATGTGCGCACTATTATGAATTATTACGCACACGAAGAGATACCAGTCGAACGTAAAGTCGTGCGTTAAGTCATCCGTATCTTGGTGAAACACCTCCCTGGTGGTCAAATGTAAAAGCTCATCAGTTGAGTAATTAATCATAAACAAATTAATTCTCTTTTCACTTACCTGGATACACATCCGAAAATATGTTATAAGGATGTGTGTGATACTGAGAACCCGATCGCTGGGGGTCTCCGGTTTTCTAAGTGCATTAACACGTTCTAGTAACCCAGAGTCAGAGGTTCGAATCCCATCCGCATGCTATGAATTTTACACAACTCTGGATAACGTATAACACACAATTCCGTGCACTTAACATGAACAATTTTCATTTCTTTTGTCATATTACCATTATTATTTATGACTGTATATATTTGAATTATCAAAATAACTGAAAAATAAAATGATTTGATTTGAATTGAAAATGATCCAAGTAAATACGTTGCATGCATGGTCAAATCGTTTGTCACCTGAATGTTTGCAATTGCTTGTACCTCAATACACGTATATCATAAAGGCTTACAATTTTTACATTCTTTACTCTGTATTTAGGTTTATGTCTTTTGGAAGGAGATATCCCTGTACCGTGTTCTGATATCGTAAGTTGATTCAATTTATTTCTTTAGATTTGTTCTTTGAAATGTTTTTAATCAATTTATAATTCCTGACAGAGCGCATTGAAATACATAACGATCCATTTATGCTTATGAAAGACGTTGTTTATATTTTACTAGTATCATCGCTATTCTTCAGACAATGCTTAGCTGAAAATATTATTTATTGTGCCCGATCTGTATTATATAGGAAACGTGTTTACATTTAACTTTATTACTATAGGAACTTCATATTAAAAATACATGCTGAATGAGGCTCCACCATGTGTTGTTATATCCTCTTAATTCAAACTTTGTCTTTCAGAATCGATCGAAACGAAATGCTCTTCGAGACCGTGGTATGAGATGGGTAAACGGTGTAGTTCCTTACGTCATTGATAACAGATACGGTGAGACAGAAATATATCATTTCATTTGAAATAGGGTGGTTGTTGAATGAGTCGGTATACTAATATATTCAAATTTATTTAAATTTATGCACATTTCTTGCTAACGAACGTAGTTTCTTGGCATTCCTCAACCTATGGTAACAATTGAACCACAGTACTTGAAATTTAGTACACATACATAATTTATTGCTATGTCCGGTTGGCCTCGGACCAGCTTTCGGACTGTCAAGAACAACCCTTGTGTGGAACAATGCATGCAGTCTTGCATCTGCTTAGTAAACGGGCCTATTCTGGCCCTCATCAAAAACGTCATGGCCCTATATAGACCAACTGATGTGGAACAATCTGATGATTGATATATGTATAGCAGAGATGATAATGATAATCGATTCTTATATACATGGTATATCAATAATAATATGTCATAAGTTTTTCGCCGGTGTTCCTGTAGCAGTTTCAATTTCACTTTTCCCCTCACAGGCCCCGTCTACTCCCTCCATTATTTTGAAATACAGTAATAATTATTATCAAAAACACAATCAAAACTAATGAATAAATAAGCTATTGATATGCTGAGTTCTATATTCTCATTTTTTAAATTAGATTACGGAACGAGGCAACGTATCTTGAGAGCTATGGACAGGTACCACGCAACAACCTGTATCCGATTCGTACAGAGGACAACACAAAGTGATTACGTCTCTATCTTCCCAGGAAACGGGTAAGAAACATTTTGTTAAAAATATTCCCAAATCGCGCCACTAAGGATAAATTTGAATATAATATCAATGGTTTGCTCGGATAAAAATTACGGTTTATGTATTTTTCACATTATTTATATATTAACGTATGCAATACGAATAGACAATAACGATGTCTGTATGAGAGGTGAACATCAAATACTTAACCCATTGACAACTGAAATGTATAATTCCCATAGACTTTGTACAAGCATTACCCCAATCCAGTAGTCAAAGGGTTAATATTCGTGATAAGATGAATGCATTTTACACCCGTGGTTTATAAATGCTTCTCTTGCATAATTAGGCAAACTCATATAACCATAGTATATTTCGGCAATCTATACATAACGAATGACTAGGGCAGGACTAGGGTAGCCATCAACAGATCGTGTCAATGTCTGATGCTGTTGCTTGATAACTGATGATCTGTTAATGCGGTATAGGAAGAGTTTTGAAGAGGTAACCTTGATACCGTGAAATGCAATGATTTGTCGTCTGTTGAAATGAGCGAGCATCGCAATTAATGTCTATTAATACAATTAGATGGAAATAGTGTTCCAGGTCATTTTTAGAAAAAGATATATACATAATGTTGAACGAAACATTTACTCTACGGTTACAGTGTTCTATCACAGAAGTAACATGTACTTCAAGAGGCAACGACTTTTGAATTGTCGCTATGTCGAGCTATCTTTGTCTCCATGCAACACTACCCTTATGCTATCTTCACTTCGTGAGAACACAAATAATAACTGGAAACTTTATCCTTGGTACAGATGCTATTCCCTGGTCGGCCGTGTCGGGGGTATGCAACAACTTTCCTTGGGTAATGGATGCACTACGAACTTGGGTACGATCATTCACGAACTCATGCACGCCATCGGGTTCCACCACGAACAAACACGAACAGACAGAGATACCTTTGTTTACATCTACTTCCAGAATATCATCCAAGGTATGTTACAGTTTATGATGTATGCGAAAGGTATCATATCTCTTAATTTCATCATTCATCTGAAATTTAGTTAGCTTTACATGTTAACAGTGGTTAAAGCATGCAGATATAGAATTCATGGAACAATGGTAAAAATGTTCTCTCCTCTTTTGGGGGCATGAACATATTAATTCTATAAAAAAAGAACATTCATCTCGATTTATAAAAGATATACAAATAAAATATAAATCAGGACACGAATCATAAATATACATAAACGTTTTTTAATCTAAAATAAGTACTCATGATATTTCTCAAACAGTTGAAAATATATCGGCAAGATGGTCTCCATCGTGACAAGAAATTACAGCTTCCATTTAATAAAAATTATCTCATTTCGTATTTATTTATTATTGAATGGCAAACGCCTTAAAATCCAAATTTATTTAGTTAGTTTACGTATAATCAATTCCTTTCCTTGAATGCAGGTCTTGAGTATAACTTCGATAAATACGAATCATCGTACATTGATGATCTTGGAACCCCGTACGATCTCTTCTCCGTGATGCACTACCACATGACCGCCTTCACTCGTAATGGCCAACCTACGATCGTCGCACGTGATCAACGATTCCGTCTCGATTACCGTTCCGATTTCAGCTCCAACGACATCAACAAGATCAACATCTACTACGAATGCAGCAACACTGGTAAGTTCTACCTCGCTTTTATTATCTTTATTTTCATTTATTTTTCACCAGGGTAGCCCATTCAACGAAGTTTGGTCTTTCGTGGGCCCAGTTGGAACACATTGAAATACAGCTGTATTTATAGTTAAAACAAATAAGGTGAAATACAGTAAATACAACATTATCGAAGTACAAGATTGAAACTCTAAAATGAAAGGATGCTAATAAATAAGGTGATATGGGTTAATAATAACATGTATTGGAAGCTTTGAGCTTTGATAGCACGTTTCAATGACAGACGTTCATTCTTATCACTTAGTAATGACGAAATATAATATCACCTAGGCAAGAAAAATATTTCTCTCCTCTTGCTTTTATTGTTCTTGATTATGATGATTTATTGAGTTCATTTGAAAACTCAAAGATGTCATTGACCACTCCGGTTATCTATTTATATTACCTTATTGATTCAACTGACAGGATAAAGTGGTCGATATTCTATTATAGTTTTATATATTTTATTCTACGGTACCTTCAGAATGACGGTGTTATTAACATCGCCCATTAAATGTTCTAGTGATATTACGTCAACACGGCTTATTTGACCTGTTAATGCAAAACTGCAATGATTTTTTAATAAAAAGCAGCATGTTAATGATGAACACCAACAGAAGATTTTGCTAGTCACCCCTCTCTTCTTCCTTTTTTTTTTGTTTTACATAGGTGGAGGCGGAGGTGGTGGAGAGGTTACCCCAGGTAAGTTTATGTTCCATTTTCTGTTCACTTTGTTTTTAATAGCTACTTCCAGAATGTTATCCAAGGTGCGGGAAAAGCCAAATAACAAGGAAAATAGATATATTCTATTACCACTAGAACTCATGATTTTAATGCACTGTAATTTTGAAGTGTATTTTCTTAGTGGTTAAGTACCTAGTAAAGAAAAGATACAAATTTGACCTAATCTACATCAGAAAATAAATTAAATTAGGCTGAGCAGCTAGCTCATGACACATAGAGATGATAATAATCATTAATCAGTGAAAATCTATATTGCGTGGATTATTACCTCGGCTGCCATCCGGTTTAAAGCTTATGCGTCTACCGAATAATTTGTTGGCTGGACCTCTCCTTTGCTTGGTTTCACGGTATCTGCTGTGTTGAGCTCATTTCGATACCATTAAATCTAATGAATATAATTATTTGAATAACGTTTTGTTTTCTCCTAACAGCACCTGAGGAGACTGATTGTATTGACATGAACGAGAACTGTCCTATCTGGGCCCAATATGGACATTGTGATCGCAATCCAACATGGATGCTTGCAAACTGTGAACTCAGCTGTGAGGTTTGCGACCCTTCAACAGGTTAGTTTTAGAATCTAATTTGATAATTACAAAAATGATGTCAAAACCAATTTCTGCAAAGTAATGTAGCCAACTCTACAGCATATACTAACCAACCGACATCTGTATCAAACCCGAAGATTAAAGAATGTCCAATCTTGTTTCATATTTTCGCTTTTAGAATGATATATGTACGTCTCTAGGTGCAATGATGGAACCTCAATCGACCACACTTGATTTCAAAAGTAATTTTAAATGTCCATCGTCATGATAATAACATAATTTCATAGTAATAGTCTTACCTGGGCCCCGTAACATAAAGGTTTGCGATTAATTGCCAATCTGATAGCGATTGATATCAATCGCTAGTCTATGGCAAATCATGTACTAAAGTTTGCAATCGATCGCAAAATCAAATAGCGATTAATCGCAAACCTTTATGTTACGGGGCCTTGGTGATGAAATTAAACCACATTATCATGATTATGGAAAAACTTTAATCTAGGCTAAATTACTGATCACTAAGAGGTTTAGTTACAAATTACAGATACCCCAAAAATTTACTGGGAGTATGATGAGAAAATTGAAATGAATTATCGTCAATCGGACAAAATCTACCAATATCTACAGTATCGCTATCTAGCGCCTGGTAAATTTTGCAAAAAGATTCAAAGAGTGTACGATTGGATAGAAATTGTTATTGTGTCATTATCGTATTCTATCCGACATTACTTAGTTTCTCACTTTTTTGCGATGTGCGTTACTCTCCTTGATATTTAGTCGGTCATAATTATTTATCCTCGAATGATTGTCATCAATATTACCATCCATACTCTTGTTCTTCTTTTTACTTTTATAAAGGAACCGGTGGCGGAAATGATGGTAAGTAAACTTATTTCTATATATTGTAGAATCTTTTGTATCAGAATCTGGTTTAAATTCATTCGAAAAGTCCGTAGTCACCTGTTACAAATACCATTCCTCAACAACAAAGTTGCCAAATGATTTTGATAGATTATGATATTGTCAAAAGCCTATGTTGAATAAATGTGGAAACTGAATAATTGGAAACTGTTAAAACTTGTAAATATGATTTAAGTATATGAAGATGATTCAAACATGACATTCAAGAGTATGAATGCTTTATCATAATTGTCTATTGGTAAATGTATAATGTTTGCCAAGTAAAAAAAAATATTCCATCCGGCAAAAAGGATCATATTTTACGATATTGTAGGAAAAACACGATTTTATCCTGCCTAAATATGAGTATCTTATTCGTGTCTCCTTTCAGACTGCAAGGACATGAACGATAATTGTGAATTCTGGGCTAGTGTTGGTGAGTGTGAAGCCAACCCGACGTGGATGTTACCTAACTGTCAAGTCAGCTGTGACCAATGCGATAACACAGGTGAGTTGCATTAATCGGTAACCATGGTAACCCTTTTCATGAAAATACAGGAGATGAACGGTTATGTAGATTTCTGTAATAAAGCGATGAAAGTTACAGTTTCATCAAAACAAATCACGTGGTTTCCTGAGAGAAGAGAGTATGCATTTCAGTAGAATACATTATTAGTGTTGATATGTTGGGATAGATGAATGTCTCACGTATAACATATACTCGGAATTATTTTCTATTTCGCACAGAATTATTTTTTTTTCGAGGAATTAAGCAATTCCCTGAATTAAGTATGTCATAATACAATATCCGTGTACGCCATGTACTGAATTGCGCGAAAATAGCAATCTCCCTATTTTTTTGTAAGCCAAGATTTCTCTAAAGAGACATATGTTCAAGTCATATTGAAAATCCTCTACTGGAGGCAGCGATAATGCAAATTATATGTGTCCAATATAAACAGACATTTTTTTTTCATTCGAATTGTGCCTATATCAAGCACTCGAACATGGGAAATCAGTTTGTATGATAAATTAAAAGATTGAAATTGTATCAACAATTTAGTTCTTTTTTATTGATATAAAAGCCCTATACCCGGAATCAATTAAATGAATCATTGTATGATTATGTAATTATAATAATAATACACAACATTTATATAGCGTTTAATCATGTTACTACGAAGTGAAATCTTTGTCGATCACTGCATATTTGATCTGGAAGAATATTAGGATATATTTATCATGTTTTTATTTGTTAAACAGGGTCAGCGAACTGCAAGGACCAGAATGATAACTGTGCACTATGGGCAAGATACGACCAGTGTACCGAGAATCCGAGTTATATGTTGGAGTTTTGCCCTCGCTCATGCGGACAATGTAGCAACAGTTTTATGACAAGTAAGCAGACAGTCCAAGTTTTTCCTTCAAAATATAGCATGAGAACAAACAAAACACATGCAGCAACAGTTTTATGACTAGTAAGCAGACAGCCCAAGTTTTTCCGTCAAAATATAGCATGAAAACAAACAAAACACATGCAGCAACAGTTTTATGACTAGTAAGCAGACAGCCCAAGTTTTTCCTTCAAAATATAGCATGAGAACAAACAAAACACAACGTTTTACATAATTTCAAGGTTGAAAAAAAGATGTACAATAACATAAGATTCCATGGCAACATAGCCATCAGAAATCTGAAAAAAAAATCACCAAATCTGATAAAGAAATTACCGGATGTGTTGAAAAGATGCAGGCTTTACAGTCAAGTGGCAGGTCATATTACATATCATATCTGATTATACACAGCATATCGTTACAAAATTGATTTCAAAGCAAAGGCTGTCTGGAGTAGAAAATTTGACTATGATTCATCATGCAGCATCATATACAGTTCAACTTGAATAGCTATAAGCATGATTAATCATTTGTGTATAGTTTTTGTGAAATTGTTTCATTTGATTGTGAGTTTATTCATCTAATAAGCAAGCTTGTTTCAACTAATGTAATTGTGTAAATATGGAAATTCATTTTGAACCTGTATTGGAATAAGTGCTTTACAAGTGTCAATGAAATTCAATGAATACATTTCACATCTATTATCACGATCAACATTGTCATGATTGTATTGATGAATTTGCGAGAGCGCTCTTATCAGTAGTTTTGTAAGAGTGCTTAATACTAATCAATTATTACTATTATTTTTTGTTAGTATCAATATCATCGATATTTATCATCATGGAATGATTTTTATCACTTTTGCAGCTTGTGAAGATTATCATGACAACTGTATGAACTGGGCAAATAATGACCAATGTTCGCTGAATCCAGGATATATGAACTTCCAATGTAGAAAGAGCTGCAATCTTTGTGCTGCTAGCTCACCTCTTGAACTTCTTCCTCAAGGTAAGATATGTTATGTAACAAAGGTAGATATATGACGTCACTGTTCCGTGTGATATCATTCATCCTCCCCGTTGGAAGACAAATGATTTGTTTTTGTAATTACTCATTACTGATTTAATTTTTAGTATATTTTTGCATTACTACTAATATTGTATTGAATTTCTGTTGGAATTTAAAATGAAATTGGATTACGTGATGAAATGTTTTGAATACATTTTGTACGTCTCTGGATTGTTCTACATATTTTTCCAATGTGGCTTCTACCATTGCTACCATTAACATCATATTGAATGAGCAAGCATTTTAAGAAAACCTGTATGTTGGTCATCATTATGGGATGGGAGGGATGTGGCCCCTTTTTTCATCACAAAAGAGCCGACGCGGAGAATGGGTATGTTATAAGTTCAGGGAAAGTATGGTCGGTCAGTTGGAAAGTGATTTTTTTTCATGTGATATCTATCTAACCAATCGATGGTGATATTATGTCCCGTTAGTTACAAGCACACAGAATATGGTTTTCTTTTCAACCAACAAATGTCTGGTCAGTAAATGTCTCCCAACCTTTTAGATCAGTTTATCTAATTCAATCTTGTATGCTTTTTTCACTTTACAGTTGAATGTCAAGACACCACGCAATATTGTTCCGTCTATGCCGAGGATGGAATGTGTGAGACGCAGCCCAAATACATGGGTCTTATTTGCCCAGAAACATGCAACATGTGCCCGGGCAGCGGCAATGCAGCTCCTGAATTTAGATCCGTCTTCGGTCTACTCGGTTCCATAATCTTTTCTGTTCTAGCTTGTAGATTCTTGCTTTAAAATCATTTTGAGCGAGATATACTAACCAAAACCAAAGACCAAATATAGTTTGATCTCAGAATACGTGGTCTTTTAGAGAGGCATGCGGGTTTCAGCCCCTGCGATAGCAAAACGCAACCATTTTCTCCATACATAGGCTATATGCCTATGTACATGATTTATTATAAATGGGCGATGTTTCACCAGATCGTGGTTCAATTTACTAATCAATTTCAGAATGACTGGTGCATGTTCTTGGGCGCTATTGCCAGTACACAGAATATGATTCAATTAGCGCATGAAATGATCACCAGCCATTTCTTTAAAAAAAAAACACAATTTGGTGAAACACCACGATGAATAATTGAAATAATTCTTGCCTTATACCAACACTTCAATTATTTATCTACCCAACACAAAACTCATCCAATTGACCACCATGAATGCTTTGTAAATAATAGGATAAACAATACATTAAATTTATATTCGCACATATCCACTCTTACCGCGGAGAGATCAAAGCTCAGCATTAGTATTACCCTGGTTTTAGCCCGTTCCAACGTGCGCTCAAGCGCTTTCGTTTACTTTTGTGTATAATTTATTGTTATATTTTCGTTTGTATGCTATTGTTGTTTTTTAGATGGACCCCATGGAAGAACAGAGCCACTTTGATAATGGCTCTGAAATGGGCAATCCATCCGATATTCATTTTATGCCTCTTGCTTTCATATTGTATATATTTGTTTTGTATTTTCATTGAGTATCGGAAATAAAAGCAATCAATCAATCAATCAAAGCATTTCAAGGAAATATTTCAAAAACAAATTTGTCCGGCCTGTCATTAGGTGATTAAGAAAGATACAACATTATCCACTTTTATGGTTGTTTTATACGAGGAGATAATGAATTCATCTATAATTTTTAATTTGTCATTTGTATGAGTATGTTTGTTATTTATGATGTAAATATAGAATGTCTAAGTTATTAAGGCAAATGTAAATTAATTCAAATCATTATTACTTCAGTGAAGTGATGTTTGATTTTCAGTACTCGTAAATATAAGAGAGAGGGATAATCTGCATGGGTACAAATCTTATTACAAAATTACCATTTTGTATCACATAATGGTATTAAATCAATTACATGTATATATAAACTTTAAATGTTCTTACATGTATTAGTCAATTGCATTTAATTTTTACATATCAAATACGTGAGTGTGTGATTTTTTTTTGTCGAATATCAACAAACTGTACTATTATTGGATTTTAGTATTTTTTCAATAAACACATTAAATGTTGAATGATTTTTTTTGTCATTATCGATTATTATGTCGAGAAAATGTTAAAATGTGCTGGGCACAACACAATGCCATCACGTTAGGGACTGAGTTTTTGGATCACCATTGAAACAAATTTGTAGATAAATGGTTTGATTGGTGAGATGGTTCTGACTATAATCATGATTGTGTTGGTGATGATGATGATGATGACGATGATGATGATGACGATGGTGATAACGATGACGATGATAATGTTGCTCCTTCCAGCTGGTGATGCTGATGATGAAGGTCATGACGATGATGATTGTGATGATGTTGATGATTGTGATGATGATGATGTTGATGATGATGATAATAATAATAATGATGATGATGATGATGATGATGATGATGATGATGATGATGATGATAATAATGATGATGATGATGATGATGATGAATATGATGATGATGATGACGATGATAATGTTGCTGCTGCCTGCTGGTGATGCTGATGATGAAGGTCATGATGATGATGATGGTGATGATGTTGATGATGAAGATCGATGATGATGATGATGATGATGATGATGATGATGATGATGATGATGATGATAATGATGATGACGCAATAAATGATGACGATAATGATGATGATGATGATGATGATGATGATGGTGAAGATGATAATGACGATGAGGATGATATCAATTGAGGATAATGATTATGATGATGATGATGATGATGATGATGATGATGATGATGATGACGATGATGATGATGATGATGATGATGATGATAATGATGATGTTGATGGTGACAAACATAATCATGATCATATGATCATCATCATCTTCTTCATCGATCACCATCATATCGTGTCAATCTCAACATTCACAACTGCAGGGCCCTCTGGTTGTAACATTTATTGAAGCTCAAAAGAAAGGTACTCAGCAGAGCTATCAGTGTACCCCCCCCCCCCCCCCCTGCTTTTTTCTATCCTACGATACATCAAGTGATTTGTGTATGGAGTTTGCAACCCGCGGGAATTGAATTGCAATGCAATTGTCATATTCCTGGATTCCCTATAGGCATGATTTCATACCCGTGTTTTCTATCAAGGGGGAGAAAGAGGTTGGGAAACTTGTGTGTGACTTTAGGCGTTGTCGTTTCATTGTATGGCAGAAAAGTGGTTTATTTCTCGTATTCCATATGACTGATGCATTTATTTTTGCTTGCAAGCCCTCAGCCTTCTCACATCGGGTTGGGGGCGGAGTGATGCCCGGATACTAAAAAGGAATACGGCCAATTTCAAGTATATATTCTACGTATTTTTTAAATGAAATATGATATCATAGGCAACTATATAATAATATGTATGATTGCAACAATATATTGTCGGAGGTAGCAGCAAAGAAACATATATATGTCTAAGCCAGTGAATGGATGCATGCCGAAAACAAACAACCGTAAATTGCTAGTAGTATTCATTTGCATTTCAGAACTTTTTCTTCATGGGTCAATTTCGATCCTTCTTTTCAGTTCAATTGAATTCAGGTTTATTTTGTAAAAAAAAATAAATAAATAAATAACAAGAACAAACAAGACAACATTAAAATACACTGTAGAAGCCTGGGGACTACTAGCATCGTTTACATGCTATCAATATCACGATCTGATTTTTGCACGCCTCTAGCTTTAGGCCTCTCATTATATATATATATATATATATATATATATATATA
>BQKZ01002811.1:27276-56046 GCA_036244855.1 Temnopleurus reevesii | reverse complement strand
CATGGGATAATTGAAACTTTGAAAATTCGTAACTTTTGAACGGATTGTCCAATTAAGCTCAAATTTTCACAGTTTGATCATCATATTTTTCTTCATCGACTGATAGCAAATTGATTCCAGGGTTTCATTCCACTTTAAGAATTGCGCCAAACTGCCGATGAGAAGCCAATTTTGAGCTGATGACTTTTTTTTGTTTTGCTTGTCAGCAAACTCCTCCAGGAACGAATTAGGGGGTGCAGATGGAATGCAATATATAAATACTGGGTGTGCGCATGTTCACTGTATTCGTTGTGCAAAAAGAAAAGAAGAAAATGTTAATGATCATCAACACAATCTAAATGGGACGCATATCGGGCCTTGTCTCAAAATTGTTCATACGGTCTTATCATTCAAATGGAAACAGTCAATTTTTCTCTCAAATGCAAGAGCATTGTTTGGGGTTCCATTTCAAAAGTGACTGCCAAAATATGGGACTTGAGACCATGCACCTGGATTTAGTTGAAAAATGGAGAGTAAGTATTTAGTATTACTTCCTACATACAATACCATTTTGCTTAAGATGGAAATATTTCCCACCAGCATTCGTTTTATTGCTTCATTTCTTATCTATAAAGCACCTGATACTTTATTTTGATAGATATAATATTGGACTATGACATACTGCTCTGTTATTAGATTATGATATATAAGTTTACCTGTTTCCTGAGAGGGTCAATCAACGCAACGATAGCTGGATACCGATTGATGATGTCAACGTATAACTCAATCATATCTTCTGACGTCTTCAGCATCCCAGTCATCACTTCATACTTGTTCTTTTCCTAAAAAAAATGATAATCATGAACGAGTTAGGAAATCAAGAAACATCACTGTGAGTTTGTTCACAATATCTATTTCAAATCTATTAAATACTTTCTGCAGCAGTAATCAGAAATTTCAAAGTTGATCAAAAGTACATTGCTCGACAAACAAATAATCTCCTGTAAGTTATGTCAATCCTTAGGGATACTTGATACTCATTCATGAAGCTATGATAGGATGAATGGGTGTAACTATTGAAATATTTAGTATCATTATTACAAAGAAATTGTTTGCAATGGTAGTCCCCTAAAGCCCATGACTGATGACAAAAATGACAGTAATCAATCATATTTTGTTCTTGAAAAGATCCAGTCAGCAAATTTGTCAAGAATCACTTACATAGCCATGGCATTCTGATGAATTAATATCATAAACACAAAATGCATGGATAACAACAAATGCCTAAAATATTATGTTTCATGGGAAGTTTACAATTTATCTGTATTTATATAGCTTTGTCAAATCTTACCTGTAAATTCATGTATATCGGCTTATATCTGCCAAGTTGAATTTTAATAAGGACCAGGGCCCCGTAACATAAAGGTTTGCGATTAATTGCTAATCTGATAGCGATTGATATCCATCGCAAGTCTATGGCAAATCATGTACTAAAGTCTGCAATTGATCGCAAAATCAAATTGCGATTAATCGCTAACCTTTATGTTACGGGGCCCAGATCAATTTATTTTAATTCATGTTGGAGAAGAGTAAACATTAGCATGATATCAGACACTCCCATAGCTACTCACTGGTTCATATATCTCATGTGCAGCACAATTCAAAGCGATAAAAACATCCTCTCCGGGCGTTAGTTCCAGGGCTGTCACTGCTTCTTGGACCAGGTCTAAGAACTGTTCCTGTCGATCATACTGGGGTGTGTAGGTACCGTTGTCGTTCACATAATATGTGGGCAGCTGTATCAAGGTGTATGATGAAAAAGAGATTTTAGTATGGTATGTTTCTTGAATCATTCAGTGGACAAAGATACATTGACAAGATATCTAGATGCATTGTTTCATAAAACTTCTCCCAAAACTTGACCTGCATACTTTGTATGAATGCATGCCTGAATCTAATAAATAGTTATAATTACGATAACTCTGTTATTTTAGGGTGCGAGGGGAACACAGTTTCTGGAAACTGAGTGGGCTATCCTGGATGAAATTACACATTAGTATTATTATCATTATTATTTGACCATGATCTAGGCATAAAGCATATCGTCAACATGGTCCAGATTTCAAACATAAAACATAACATTCATTTATCTCATTGTATCATTACGTTTCATTTTCACAGGATTTCCCCAATAGTGTTTATAGTAATGGGAGCTAAGATGAATAAGTTTTTCTTTAATCAAAATATTTGTGAAATAACATATTAAAATAGCTACTCATGAATTGTTTTGATGCATTAATTTTTGGAAATAATAATCATAAATGATTTCCACCTGGTAATATAAAGTAGATCCAGTAGTAACATTTGACTTACCCCAAGCTTTGGGAAGAGTAGTTTTCCAATCTGATGATACACACTCATCACTAGCTTCATTCCCTTTATGGATAAAAAGGATTTAGAGAAAACATAATAACGTTTAATAATGCAGAAGAACAAAGAAAAGGAACAACTGGTATTGCCCTAAATTGTATGAAACATATTTATGTTATTTTTTTTATTAGGTTCTGTCAATCTGGTGCTGAATCAATAGAACTTCATATACTGATGACTGCTCTAGAGATACCAACTGTTCTGAGTCCAGAATATGCACAAGGTCAACATCAAAACATGAATAAATCGACAGCTGAAGCTCTCGTAATGGGTAAAATATTTTTAGCTTTTTGTGACTAGAATATGTTTGTTTTGATGCTGAATTACCTACAACAAGGGTTCCCATCATTTTAAGAGAACATAATTCCCTAATATTTCCTTGATGAACTTTAAAAATTCTAGGATAACTACATGTATGTCCATGTGATTCTCTCATTTCATCATATTTTCATGTATCGTCAATTATCACAGGATTTCCACTATTTGACAACAAAATTCCCTTATTTTACAGAATTGATCAATTTCCCTGACTGAAAAAAAGATGGAATCCATTTTCAAGATGTTCAAGGTTTTCCAGGTATAATGGGAATCCTGCACAACACATTGACACAATTATTCATCCTTTACAATAATCTAATGATAAAAATGTATGTGATACATACCTCAGGCAATGATAGTCCTGGTTTGGGAATGATGAGGAGCTCCTTGATGAGGTTCTGTTTGCCTGGTGCTGGCTTGCCAGAGCCTAAAATACTGACCATCGGAATGGGCATGGTCAATACGTCCACATCCTTGAAAAAATAAAAGAACATCATGAGAAACACATAAACAAATAAGAATAATAACAATAACAACAAAGTGCGTTGTTAGAAAATCCACAAAGATGGAATGGCATGGTAGAGTTGGATATTCAAATATTGCAACTAAAAATTACAAGGAAGTAGAATTACAATACATGGAACTACATTAGACCGAAAAAGAGGAATTATGCTGCTTAAAAAGTGTGACAAAAATAAATCCTATAGAAATGTTTATCATTACCATCATAAACAATCATGAATTTGCATGAAAATATGGTTTTGGAATGATAAAAAAATCATGTTAATCCTTCCAAATCTATAATGGTTGGGGAGGTCTGAGTATGGTCTAATCATTTGTAAAAATGGTGGTGTATCACCAAGGTTCGAAAGAACCACTTTACGCACTATTGGTATCACTTTTTGTGCTGAATAATCTAAAATCTTATGCGTACACACCCATTAACGTACTCCAGTCTTTTTTAAAGTGGTTTGTTATCCAGATTGTAGAGTTTTTATTTTTCTAAATCGCAAAAGAATAGCACTACCAATAAATCACAACTTTAGAGTAAACTAACCACATTTCCAGCAGTGTTGCAGATATGCTCATACAGCTCCACCTTCTTCACCATCGCTCCTGCCATAGCAACGGCCTGCGATACAGCGCACGCCGCACTGCACCCAGGGTATAGCGGCTCCTTGGGCTCCTCCAAGGTAAAGATGGCTGACCGAGCGCTCCCAGCTTTCTTCTTTCCCTTCGGGGAGATAGTCTTCTCTTCCTTGGTTGGCTCCGAGGGCTCCTGGTTGAGCTCCGCCTCGATCCGTGCTAGCCGCTCCTCCTCCTCCTTCTGGTCTGCTTCGGCCTTGAGCTTGTTGATCAGTGTGCTGGGAGGGAAGGGATGTATAACAACATGAATATGATGGAAACTCATCATGACAAGGTTCGACGAAAGAAGATTTTGGACAAATAGGCAATGTGCATCTCCAAGTTCAATGTATATTATATTGTCTTGTAATGCCTTTACAGAGAAAGGTTTCATGGCCTTTGTAATTAATGTAATTGGTTTTTATTATGATTTTGCATTTCGATATAATAACATAAGATGGAGTCTAATGCCCTTAAAAAGTTATCACAGGATCATATTCCTATGTTAATTGCATTCAAAATGTTCATGCTAACCCATCTAAAGACTTCCAACATCCACCCCCATTTCAATGTGAAGACAGAGAAAGTTTGTCTTTCAAACACAACAAATTGATGAATGCGAAAGTCTGAGTAATTTTACAAATTAAAATAGGTCCAATACAGATAAACAATTCTAAAACATCAAAAGGTTAAAATCTAAGAATTATTTAGTCCTGCTGTCATCGATATCTGCCGGATCGATATACTTGGGTCAATTTCATAAACTTTAAAGGTGTCTTTTAGAGTTACCAGTATACATCAACATGATTCTATGCATGACTGGTGACCTCGTCCTGCACTCAATGATGACCACTAATTTGCTGAATTAGCACCTGAGAAAGGGTCACAAATCATGGGTAGAGTCATGTATAAATTTAAGAATAACTAATTGTTAAACACAACCGAGATACACTTACATGACGATATCATCAGCTTCTTTCTGGTCAGTTGGATCCACTCCGCACAATGCTTCAGTGAGTTGACCATTGAGGAGAGATAATGCTGATTCTGTATTCTGCTTTCTCTCCTTCTCATCTGCCTCTCTCTTCTCCAGTGGGATGTTATCTGGATAGTGGTTGTAACTACTAGCAGTGGCAGTCGAGAAATGCTGAAAATATAATCAATCAATTTGTATTGAAAGGATGGAGTGGAGGTCACACTCCTTTCACAATTGTAGGTGTTATAATACTACCGAAGATTTGAATATTGATAAAAAGACTATTGAAGAAATTTCTTCTGTAATTCATCCATTGGCATAGTTTCTCCATGTTGGTATCAGGATCATTCTTTACTTTATGTATCAAATTATACAAACAAATTCTGCCAACATTGAAATATTTCAAAAACAATTTTTTTTTGTTATCAAAAGCAAGCATTGTATCATAATTTTTATCATCATCATCATCATCACCATCATCACCATCATCATTATCATCATAAAGAAAATATAAATGAAATAGAAAATATAGATTCAGGAAAGGTCTTATGGTTAAAAAATGATCTTCATTGGTCACTGCCATATTTGTAAATGTCAATGAATAATTCTAAAAAATGCAACATAAAACAGGTTCAAATTTCATATTGTTCTCTTTGATATCTATGAATGAAATGTTATGTTAAAGATAAAAACAATGAATGTTCAACTCATTGACTGCAGAACTCTGTCATCCTCCAGGAGTTGAACAGGTGTGACCATGGACCAGTAGGCAGTGGTTTAAATCTAACTGAAAATAGACATGAGTCCTGTACTTACCTTTTCCAAACCTTTAATGATATAGGAAAGATCTGCTTGGACGGTGGTTTGATCCTTGCTATCGTAGACCTCTCGACCGCACACTTTGTGGATCACTGGCACCTTAGCCTTGCTCTCAAAATACTCAGACTGTAGTAGAATATGCATGACCTGGGCAATAGTTTTAATTAAACTGATAATACATGTAGATCTGAGTCCTGCACTTACCTTTTCCAATCCTTTGATGATACAGGATAGATCTGCTTGGACCGTGGGTTGACCCTTGCTATCGTAGACCTCTCTACCGCAGACTTTGTGAATCACTGACACCTTAGCCTTGCTCTAAAAATACTCAGACTATGGTAAAGTTTGGGGAAATTTTCATAAAATTATATAAAATCTGAGTCCTGTGCTTACCTTTTCCAATCCTTTAATGATACAGGATAGATCTGCTTGGACTGTGGGTTGACCCTTGCTATCGTTGACCTCTCTACCGCACACTTTGTGGATCACTGGCACCTTCGCCTTGCTCTCAAAATACTCAGACTGAAGTAAAATGGGAAAAAAAACATTTTTTTATGAAGTTAGCCTTAGCCTTGCTCTCAAAATACTCAGAATGCGGTAGCATGGGGAAACCATTTTCATGAAGCTACTTAATATCATGTACATGGAGAGTCCCTACTCTTGTCAACATAACATTAACATTACAAATCCTCTCTTGAGAAATCAAAAGATTCAAGATTAATTTGAAGAAAGAAACATAGTAAAACAGTATATACAGTCAAACCTGTCTACAGTGGCCATTGAGTATAGTGACCACCTGTCTATAGTGGCCACTTAAATTGATTCCCTCCAGGTGAAAATGCACGTTATAGAACCCGTCTATAGAGGCCACCTGTCTACAGTGGCTACTTTTTCTGTTTCCCTTGGGGTAGCCCCTGTAGACAGGTTTGACTGTACTTTTTATATCATGTTAGACTTAGATAAATATAATTAATATATGTTCCTTTAATGCATGTAATGTCTGTCAAATACATATTTGGAATTCCCATAGTTGATTCATGCTCAACCATCAAGAGTTTCATTTGCTCTGCAAGAATCCTCATGGGTGAAGGAGGTAGACTACCACTGAGAAAAATAAGAACGTTCATACGTTTCCCATAAGATATTTGAACAATTTGCAACAATTTGTCTTTGATTCTTTTTTTGTTGTCGTAACAGAAAACCTTACCAAATAGCCATAGACATCAGCAGGATTCTCATGGAACATGTTGTTCAGAACTTCTTCAATCTTCTCTGGAACTTGATTCTCTTTGTAGAAATGGACAGCTCTTTGCTTCATCTCGTAGAACTCCCTCGCGCTCCTCTCAGAAGCTCGGCTAGCAGCCATCTTGTCTTGGTTTCTATTTATCACTCTGTTTCTTCAATTTCAAACCTGTGAAAATGGAATAAGACATCCATGCAGGAAAAGGGCTAATGAATAATAATTTTGAAAGTTTCACGTAAAAATCCCACAAGATCTAACGTTAGATAATAGTATATTTCCTATTTGACAATGAAGTCATCATAAAGCTAGGGAAATGAATTTCCAAAAAGAATGGAATACAAAAGACAGGATGAAAGTTAAAAAAAACACAATAAAGGAACCAAAAGGGGAAAATGAGGGGAAATTGATAAGAAAAGAGGGAAAATATTTGATACACTCGACATAAGTTGTTTCCTGTTTTGATATGCAGTATGAAGATGGTCAATAATTGTATTTCTATTTGGTCATTTTGTTACACGACAAAGGAATGACTGCGTGACTAAAAATTGGTTGTTGAAATCAACTCTTATCATACTTAATTTGTAAACAATTATCCTGTCAATATTTGTATGCCATTTTCCTTCGTAATTTTGTTCAATGTTCACATTTATTTTTTAACATTGTTTGTTATCAAAATGGAAATAAGTCAAATCAAATCAAATCCCTGATGACCCACTGCCCACTGGCTAATCATATACTCCACCGTCGCCGACCCCGCGGCAGCCGCTGTATGCTGCCTTGCTGGTCCGCAGAGCGCAGAGTTGGAGTCTGGAGACGAGAGTGAAAACTCAATCACATCACAGCTGGATCTGGATTGAACTTAATAAAAAAATGTGATTACCAGCTACCAAATATACATGTATTGGCTAATAGATATATTCCATGTTGTAGTAAAATATATTTGGATAGTTATTGCCTGTGATAATAACTTACGTTCATCGATTTTCGAGAAGATCTCACATCTTTTGTTGAAGCGACCACACTTGCTGACCTTCTTCGATTCTGACTACGGTAAGCCATGTTAATATTTTATTTCGTATAAGGAAATATTCAATTCTACTTTTTCTAGATCATTTGTGAGATATAGGATATCAAAAACATAGAGAAGTAATGAAAGTTTATTAAAAAATAATATATTTCATAATAATCCATGAAATGATAATACCTAAGGATTTTATACTATCGCAGGGTGTTAAAAGAATAAGCCGCATTGAGCGTTCCATAATCAACCAGGAAGTGACACAAAGGATTCCTTGGCAACTGTAAACAATCGCAAAGCCATTCTCGTGCATACACGTTTAACTTTACAGCGATCTCATCTAGCATCTTCGGTAATTCCAGACAATATTACAAATTTTAAGAAATTTATTAGGGTTTAATCCATAGCTATTAATTTTGCAATGTTTCTGTAGACTAAAATCTCAAATTGGAGCTACATTTGGATCATAACTTCGAAGAAAATGTCAAAGGCTGCGATGGAATCGAGTTCGCGAGCGAACACAACTGGATCAAAATTCACGTCGATTGGCGCTGTTCCGTCGACTAGCACTTCCAAGCGGTCCAGGAAGGCGGCGTTGGGTGGCGATGAGTTCATGGCTGCAGCGATCGGGGACACTGCTTGGTTGAGGCAGTCACTCAAGGAGGGGAAGAATCCAGCGAATTTTGACAAGAATGTAAGTGTTTAAATTGGAAGTCAAAAGTGAAATTCAGAGAAAATGATTATAATCTGACTGTGAAGAAATAAATGACAATGGATTATACTTTTTGTATTTTAGTTTAAAAGACTCTAATTTGCAAAACACTCTTCAAATATTTCTATATGTGATATCGAAGAATGAGAAGAATAAACAAGAAAAGAGAAGTTATTACATGAATTATAAACACAGAGAAACAAAAAGTATCACAAGGTCAGAATATACATCTAAAGGAAAATTATATGACCAGATTTAAAAATAGAACAAAAACAAAACAAAACAGACAAAGCAATGGTACAGAAGGGAAGGCAGATCATATCTAAAATAGATTTGTGATGAAAACAACTAAACAGGCAGAAATTGAAGAACATTTATGACCCCCAAACCAAGGGATCTGAATGCAAAAATGTATATAAAGATACTGTAAATAAAAACTATTTGGAACACAAAACCAGCTAAGAGAAGATGAAGAGCTTGAAGAGTTTCATAAAGAAGGGTCGAAAACAAAACAATAAGGGTTGGGAGATGACAATAGGATGATTAATTTACTTCTTTTTTTTATTTTATCTTTGACAGGGGTTGTCTGCCATCCACTTAGCATCCCTACATGGTCGGATAGAATGCCTGAAGCTGCTTGTAGAGAAGTATCATGTGAGTGTGAACCTCGCCAGCTCCACTGGATGGAGACCTATACATCTGTGCATCAACAGCAGGACTGGCAAGAGAGCCGTTGAATGCTTGAAGTATCTCCTGGATATGGGTGCTGATCCTTCTCTGTAAGTGTATTTTGTCTGCATTGTTGCCAAAAAAAATTATAAAATTTGGGGGATGGCAAGTTTTGTAATCAGTCAAAAGTTTTCAAAAAAAAACAAAAACATGGCACAGCAAAATAAGTATAGCAACATTGATTATGATTTAAATAAAGTAATTATGTGATTTAGAGGAACCAAGGTTGTTATGAAAAAAAAGGAAAAACAAACAAACAAAAGGATATATTAACATTACTCTTCTGATTTGCATTGCGTTTTCCTTTAAAGGGGTACTATTATAAAAATACAAGTTGATCTGTATTGATGTAGTATACCATTATCAATACCCTTTTCACTGAAAGAGAGTCCAAATGTGTTTCATATATTTTATAATATCTGTTCTTCATTTTTATGTTGGCTTAGTTGGGAACGCCCCTAAAAATTTCTTTCAAATGTCAATCATGTTGTGACATCACAAGAGTCAAGTTTGTTCACCTTTCTAAATCATGTTTCAGAGCTGGTTCTGTAAATAACAAAAAGAAATATGTAGATCAATGCAGGGATTTCAATTCAGGTGATTGCCCATGAAAGGGAATTGGAATGCGCAATCACCTGAATTGAAATACCTGCATTGATCCACATATTTCCTTTTGTTATTTACAGAACCAGCTCTGAAACATGATCTAGAAAGGTGAACAAACTTGACTCTTGTGATGTCACAACAGGATTGACATTTGAAAGAAATTTGTAGGAGCGTTCCCAACTAAGCCAACATTAAAATGAAGAAAAAATATTGTAAAATATATGAAACATATTTGGACCCTCTTTCACTGAAAAGGGCATTGATAATGGTATAATACATCAATACAGATCAACTTGTATTTTCATAATAGTGGACCTTTAAAGTAAGAAATCTGACTTCTTACAGCTTTGAGCAAGTAAGCACTTAACCCATTCAGGACAGGAATTAATTTACAGCTGAATCAATCACTCGTTCTTCCTTGAACTGGCAAAACTAAAAAAAAATGATTTGGTTATGAGAGCAATTCAATTTACTACAATGTGACCAAAGTAAATCCTCATTGCCAGAAAACGGGTTAGAAATGTAAAAGGTGCTAATTTGCATGAAAAATAGTGATTTATTAATGTTTACTGCATCGCCAATTAAGGATATACATGTATAACAATTTTAGTAATTTTTTTTCATTTCAACAATTTAGTGGGGCAATTGCCAAATATTATGTGTGTGTGTGTTAGGCATGATTTGTGGGTAATTTAAAAATTAAGTATACATACTTATAAATTACTGTCCTTATTATACTAGTCTGTAATTAGACATCATATAATAAAGAAAGAGATTACAAATGTTGTAAATTAGTGACTTTAAATGAATTCCAATATTGATCCTTTTTGTATTCTGTTTTCATTTTTGCAGTCCCAATGAAGACCTAATGACCCCCACCCATCAAGCCGCCATTGAAGGGAGTATGAAGTGCCTGGTAGCTCTCTTGGAAGGTGGAGCTGATATCAGTACCCCAGACCAGAATGGACATCTTCCTCTCGACTATGCTAAGATATGGGGGCATAGAAAGTGTGCTAGGTAAGAACCTGAAATTAGTCTCTAGTTTAATTGTTTTTGTCAGGTTTTGTCTGATTTATATGAATGTGATTGGTTTGTTGGAGGAGGGGATATGGATTGGTTAAAAAAAAGATTTTCACATAACGTCATTTGATATGATTCCAAATTGAGGAATACTTTTAAAGAGAGTCATGGTGTAATAGTTCATACATTTCATATTTCATTATTTTATGAGATTATGAGAGAGTACTTAATTAAGTTTTGTCAATACTACATGTATGTGAATTCTCTGAAACAGTAAGAGAGAGATCTTATAGATAGTGTGAGATAAATCATAAATTATATTTTTTTTAAACGTGAAATTCTTTGGCGGATACAGATTGGAGTGAGAAATTAGTCCTAGATAGGATACTCACAGAACATTGATAAAGTCTGTCAATAAGTAGTTTGTTATAGTATCTGTGGAAAAAAAAGACCATGGGAAATTATAATTTTATGCAAATTACTGGTCTCTTTCAGAAATCGAAACAAAACTTATTTTTCCTAATCTATCCCATCTGTTGTACAACACATATTGGTAACTGAGCATCTGTCATCTTGTCTTGCCACAGAATTCTTGCTTCTGAGACATGGAAGAGAGAGAAGGAGTCTGAACTGGCCAAAGTGACCGAACTGCAGCAGCTAAAGAACCTCAAGGATGCTGTAGACCAGATTGAAGAACAGGACCAACAAGCCTACAGAGAGATCCAGGCGGATCATTCCTTCCATGAGTGGATGGAGAAGAAGGGTTTGCCTGACCAGCAGCAGTCTCCGCGTCTTGTCTCCCACAAGAAAGATTCGGTGACGCTTGGAGCTATGGCCAACCAGCTGTACCAGGCGAACAGTCCCCGGAAGGCAAATGTACCTGCGGTTAAACTCGAGAGCATTACCGAGAAGAAAGCAGGAAAGGGAAAGGCTGCTGAGTTGAAGGAGAAGGCAAAGGCCGCCCCAGTACAGTCCAAGCCTACAGGAACGGAACGACCTGCAGCTGAGCGGTTGTGTAAGGGGAAAAGGAAACCAAAGTTAGAACCGGTGTCAAAGGTCAAAGTGCCTGTCCTGAAGA
The DNA here is from genome assembly GCA_036244855.1 of Temnopleurus reevesii. Lineage (NCBI taxonomy): Eukaryota > Metazoa > Echinodermata > Echinoidea > Temnopleuroida > Temnopleuridae > Temnopleurus > Temnopleurus reevesii. The sequence goes on along the minus strand of BQKZ01002811.1, from coordinate 43,993 downwards.
TCAGTGAGGAACCCAATCAGAACAAAGCCCAACTCTACGTACAACCAGTGCCTGACCTACCCCAGGAGGTCATCGATAGAATCCTGCTTGAGAAACTCTCTCCTCATGAGCGCCCTCTTTCGTTCAAGTGCAAGAATATCATTGATGCTCAGCATTGGCGTCTTTATGACAACAGCGTGAAGCATCTTGAGGAGGTTTATGCTCACATCTCAAATGATAAATCATCTATGTTGTTTCCGGGACAGATTGGTTGTGGTACCTCTTCATCTTCTAGGACCACAAGTACTAGTAACTCTGAAAAAGATGCCTTTAATAACCAAAGACTTGCTGATGCCATAAAGCACATGGCCAAACCATACAAGTTTCCTCAGATTCATGGAGATGACTATAAATATGGTTTTGAGGTATTATGAGGACCCATTTCTTTGCAGAGATGCCAACCGTTCTGGAATGATTTGTGAAGACAAAATTGTAATTCGCATAACTCAACAGCTGAACCAAAGTGAGAAAAAACACAACAACAATAAAATACTCACAGCTAATCAGAGTTGCCAACTGTTCCGGAATATTCATGAGGTCTAAATTGACATAACAATAATGCAACAACTGAACAAAAGTGAGAGCACACTCCCAGTCATTCACTTGTAATAAAAGTCTTAATTCATATGAAAATACACTTCATATTCTGGAGTGGTTGGCGTCTCTGTCTCTGGGATGTATTAAAGGTTTAGATAGATAGATGTCTTAAAGACTGAATGTACATGTAGCATGCCGAGTAACAGCTCAAGTTTTCCAGTTTTATAATTTATATTCTTTGTCGTCTTTCAAGGAAGTACTTAGGTGATGTGAATGTGCTATAAAGCAAAAATGGTAAGCAGGTAAATCCTGTTTTATTACATCCATGTTAATCTCACAAATCTGCCCGAGGAAATAATACAATGTCTTGATCCTTCAACATTCCATGGGGCAATGATGAAAGGAAAACTTGTGCTTGTAATGGCGATGGATTTTAGCTATATGTAACCAAAGTTTACTGGAAGGGCTAGTAAGCGGGATTGATCCGAAAGCAGTTTGCTGCAGACAAAGTGCAGGAGGAAAGCAATTGCAACGAAAGTGCAGTGACCGTTATATATTCCTCAAAAAGTCATAGTATCTTTTAGAACATAGCAATTGTTCTTGCAAAGCTTTTGAATATGGATGAAATTTAAACATACATATAGTACTCATGGAAAAGGTTTCCATGGATAATTGCACTACAGTGCAGAGAGTTGCCTGGTACAGAACTTACAAAAAATATCCGCAATCATATGATTTAACTTTTTAGGGAATTGATCGGTATATGTATCATATGTTCCTCTATGTAAACAATTAAGTCAAGTATTACAAAATAGACTTTGATAGATAAGTATGAATGCTGAACTTGCCAAAGATAGAATTTACGTTTTGATTTATAAGAACATTTCTTCTTGAAGTTGATTTTTTTTTCTACTTATTCATATTCATTTTGAGAAAACATTTGATCAGGGGATATGTTAAAAGAATGCACAACATAGTTATGAACTTACGCTCTTACATTCTATTTTTGCTGGTTAAGTTCATTGAAAACTAATCAATCAAAAGGTACGATGCCAAAAAAAGAAATGGTAAAGTTAGTACTAAAATACGTGACGAAATGATATGTAATGATTTTGAAGAAATGAAACATATTTGTATGTCATTTTCCAATTTTATACCGATGATTAATAAAAAATAATTGTCAATTCATCAGTTATTGGATTTGTGAAATTTTTGTATGATAAAATCCAAAAAATTCAGAAATTGGATTTTATTTTGAAAGTTATTTTCCAAAAGATCCTAGATTGTAAGGAGATTTATTAACAGAATCAAAGTGAAACAAACTAGTGCAAAATCTATTTAACTATTTTCCCAGCTCTTCCACTTCAGATGATTCTCATGATACAATCACCTGATGTACAATTACAAATTGCAAACTGCAAATACAGTGCAGTCAAACCAGTCTATCCCCCTCCAAAGTTATGCGTTATATGAGAACTGAATACAGTGGAACCTTGTTATAAAGAGGTGGGATATCGCGAGATACCTGTTATAACAAGGTGATTTTATTTGTCCCATCTCTTTATAGTTCTTTTCTGATAAATATTGAGGATCTTGATATAACAAGGTCATTTTCATGGTCCCAAGGACCTCGTTATAAAGAGATTTCACTGTATTATTAAAGTAGCCATGGCAGACAGATGAACAATACAGATACCATTTTTACAACACACTTGTATAAAATTATAAGTGACTCTTTCTAGGTAGAACCTCTAGGGACCACAAAAAGTTTAAAAAAATTACATCGATGTGGAATATTATTCAATTTAGAGATCAAGAAGTTCAACTTAGGCAGAGTTGACTGTATTATGAAGTTGATCATTTACGGTCAATCCTGTCATAGTGGCCAACTGTCTACAGTGTATAGTGATCCCCTCTCTACAGTGGCTGCCGACATTGATTCACTTGAGATGACAATGTTTGTTATAGAACCTGTCTATAGAGCTCACCTGTCTACAGTGGCCATTATGGTCAGGTTTGACTGTATAAGCATTAGGCTGGATTTGTAAATTTACCATTTCCAACTAACATTACATGAAACATTATATGCAACATTATATGCAAAGTAAACAAATACCACAATTAGCAATATTTTATATCAAACATGTAACAAATACATTTATTGTAATTAACAAACATCATGATAATCATACATAGAGAAATATCATAATTGTAAAACATCTTTACACATTAAAGGTGCTTATAACGGCAATGATATAAGTACTTATTCATGATTATCACACAGAAAAAATGCATTCTTTAGAGTAAGGAGGAAAAGGAAAAAACAATTAAGTTGAAGAGAAGGGGATCAAGACAAAGTGAATTCAAAAATCTGTGCGTCATGCCGGAATTTTCCATATTGCGGATTTGCAGAGGTTGCAGATTGACAGTAGCGTGAGAAGAGAGTTTCCTCATTTACAGACTTTTCCAATCCAGAAAAAATTAAACAACCAAATAGGCCAATAGTCTGATAGTGAAGCTTTACTTCACCAACGTTGTAGTCATTATCATTTAGACCATTGGTTTAACATTTGAATCGCCCTTGCCTTTAGTACGGGTTTAAGTTAAACTCCTCTTTTGGAATATGGGCCATAGAGCTTGTGAGAATTCAGATTAAATTATCCGTTGAAAAAAATTCAATGTCATGATGTAAATAATGATATCTCTAGACAAAGTGGCAATTCTTCAATGACATTGTTGCGCAGTACGGAAGCTCATGGCGTGATGCACAGACTTCTACAGTTACAAAAAAATAGAGGACACAGTTCTTAGTTAAGGGGTACATGCTTCATATTCTAAAATTTGTTTATACAGTCAAACCTCGTTATAAAGTGCACTGATATAACGAGCTCTCGTTATAACAAGGTAATTTTCTGGTTCCATCTCTTTGTATTTTATTGTATTTTGACCCTAATATAACAAGGTTTCAATATAAAGAGGTAATTACTCTGGTCCCAACATCCTCGTTATAACGAGGTTAGACTGTACTCCTCGTTTTATCGACAGCGCACCTATATATTTAGTTGTGTGTGTATAGTAGCGTAAAAAATACATGGGGCACAGGGAATTAGCTGTTGAAACCTGACAAATAGCCCCCGTTAGCTCCAAAATAACCCCTGCATATTATATAATGGGGATCATTTTCAGGAGAACAAATGTAAATAGAGCAATGGTAAATAAAATAAAGAGTATATTTTACCCTGGTGGATAGGTACAACACGCTATGCACACATCTTATTTTAGAATGATGGGTATCTTTTAACTAAGTTTAACTGATTCTAAGATTAGAACTAACTAAGTTTGGAAAACGGTGTAACTTAAAACACAAAACGAAAAGAGAGAGAAATAAAGAGGCGGTTTTAAACCATCATTGATATAAAGAGGAAGAAAAACATATTCAAAATAAAAGCTATTGCAATAATTGAGAATCTTCTAAAATGTCAAACAACATTTTATTTATTTCAGCAAAAGCAAATAGAAGAAAAAGTGGGATAATCATCCTGAAGATTCATCTATAAAAGGAAACCTCAATTTTGACAGGTTTTGTCCAATTTATCTGTTCTGTCATTCAGAATTATTTGAATAATAATGCTTTTCACTTAAAAGCAAAAATAATTCACGAGATCTATATGCTTGCCCGGCACAGCAAGACACTTTGCATCAATAAGAAATATAATAAACAATCTCAAGGAACTCACCTTCAAACCCTATTACACAGTGAGTGCTATATGGCCCTGAAATAAATACCTTAAAAGAAGAGTCTACCAAATATTTTTTTAACAGAAGCAGAAAAAAATTGGTGAGTAAAACAAAAAAGTTTGAAGAAAATCGGACCAAGTAATAAAAAAGTTATGATTTTTTAAAGATTTGAAAAAAATGGGCAAATCAGTGGAAATTTCCAGAGATGTTGCCAATTTGATGACATCATGGGTGCACAACTAACCAGAGTTTTCATTATAAATATGGTGCAAGAGTCATTATTATTTACAGAAAGTTGCAAAGTTTGTATGAATGTAAACATTCAAATAGTGGATCTACATATCTTTCATTAAGAATTCCTATGGTTAAAGTTTTTAAAGTTTTTTTCCCCAAAAATCGTATTTTTGGGGAAAAAGTAACATTTTAGAACAATGATATGAATGCAATAGATGGTCAGTTGTGCACCTGTGACATCATCAGTTGCCAATTTGTCTAAATATTCAAATATTCATAACTCTCTTATTAGTTTTCCGATGTTCCTCAAACTTTTTTTTGTTCTGTTCATCTATTTTTTCTTCTCCCGTTGAAGAAATATAATTTTTAGGTAGACTCTTCTTTTAAATCATAATAACATGCATTTTTGTACAGAGATCAAATCCTAAATATGACTGTGTCTCTCACTCAGTATCTACAGCAAAAACATACAACTGGCAGAACATGAACGCTCAATTGAAAAGGGAAAAACCTTAAAATTTGCATAACTCTTCTCATATCATTTAAACTTTTTGGTTCATTCTCCCCCATATTTGAACTTTTTGTCTTGTTGGATACGAGCTTGCAACTAAATTGTAATATTTCACATGTCAAAATTCCACAAGTGGACTTGTAATTTGCTTCCAATTCTCCCTATTGCATATAGCTCTCTGAAGTTGAATGCCTGCAGCGCACTAGTTTCTTTTGGCCCAGATTCTTGGCACAGGTACTTCCAGTAACATTCGTGCGTTTTCAAAAGTCTATAGGTTTTCTACAGTAAACTTCGTCAGCGGCTTCGTCAGCGGCTTCGTCAGCAATGCTGGGCTTCCGACGCAGAACAAAGAAATTACGCTGAATACACATGGATTGAAATTTCGTAGATACCAGTATCAAGATGGATCCTGGCAGTGAGCGTGCCAAAGCCAAAGAGCGTGATATCTGGTGATATCGGCTATATGCAATAAGGAGAATTGCATGCAACTGGCAATCTCACCAGAGTTATTACATAACGTCACAACTCGTCTGACTCAGGTGCAAGCTAGTCGTAAGGTGGCTAAATCGTAAGGTATGCAGTAGGCTTAATCCAGATAAAGCATTTGGCTGGATTTGGGAGACTTTATGTCTAATACAGAGCTGCCAACCTCATTTATTCAACCATACAAATCCAATTTTTGGACAAAGTATCCTTTCTTTACATGTAGCTTCCATGCACTTTTCAATACTACAGTCAACTTCGCCTCAGTCGAATCTGTTGGGACTGCATAAATAGCTTCGACTTAGAGAAAATTCGACTTAAAAACAATAGATTATAAAGAGATGGGGACTTGAAAAGACCTTCGACTTGCGCAATTATTTGACTTATACAAATTTGACTTAGGCAAGGTTGACTGTATATATCTCAAGGACTTATAAATAGAATGTCATATTTTGTCTTATGAGTGTCATATTTTCAATGAAAAATCCTAGTAAATATGATATCTTACTAACAGCTAAAGTTCAATCACAAAGCTGCATGAGTTTGAGGAGTTTCAGACGAAGCAAGGCTCATATGCCAATTGTGTCAAAACTGCACATGAAAAAAACTATATGGAAAAGTAAGGCATGCAGTATAAGAAGTACTATTATAGCATATTAAAAGAGTACATTAGACATACCCAAAGCCATCTGCGGAAAAAGAACAGTCATATAGATGATGTTCACAATACCAGTAATCTATGTTGTATAAGATGTAACATGAATGACCATCCTGTACAGACTGCAGACATTTTAATTTGAAATTGGGAAGTAAAAATATAAGTCTAATGGCCTTAAGTTTTCATTTGTTGCCTACAGATATTCTCTCTCATCTTCTCCATACATTTAAGAAAAACTGGCCAATTGTACAGCAGTCGAGAAAGAAAACCTTCATATTTTTAATGAACATTCTAAGCACAGGGCTGCTTCCAAATAACCTAAACAGAGAGGGCATTGTTTTCCAGGATTCCACATCAATCATTCTGGTGAAAATTCTGTGAATCCATAGGTGTAATTAAGGGATCTCAGCTGCACACACATTCCAAGGCCAGCAAGATGAAAAAGAGACAAAAACAAGACTACCTGACCGATTCTGTCCTTTCGTTACAGCTAACAAACATTCTTCCTCCATTTTTGCCGTACTTTATCTTCAACCGCTTCCAATGTCCACGTGGTGAAACAAAATGTATATATGATGTCACTGAGCTACATGATTGGCTATAGTTCTGTTCATCAATCACACTTTTTCAGAGTAAAGCACCAACCGATTCCTCTCAAAAGGCTTTGCTCCGTTGAGGAAGGACAGATTCTTTGACAAAGTTGAAACCGGCGAGTAGACCATTCCTCTTGCTCTTCTTGCTGAAGTAGCTGGAAACAACATCGTCTTTTGCTGCAAAGTAAGGTGCAGAAAGCGTAGATAAAAACAATGAAAATCTAAATATATGATAACAAGAGCTGGAAAGTGAGGGAAAAGAAGAAGAGCATAGGGAGAGGAGGGGAAGGTGACAGCATCAGTTCTATGGAAATAAAACAGGAAGTTTATTTATAGAAATAAACAAACAGAGAGACAGAGCATATGGGATATCAAAATTAATCTGCAATTCTCTTCATCGATAATAAAAGAAAATTTAGAACCGCAGATAGTGCTATGCAGTTTTCATCGAACATAGGTAATGCGTCAGGATATCCACTTCTTTCTATGAGCATTTGTGCATGTGCACTTTGTCAGGTTTTAGATAGAAAATCATGTTTCTTTTACATTTTATTTGGAATATTTCCTTATGTTAACTAATAATACATCTGACTTTTACAATGATAACAGGTAAACAAAAACAAATGACTTGGAGGGTACTCGAGCTCTTTATGATGCATTCTCTTGATGAAAAAGATAAATGATTTACCTGATTCGGGTTTTACAGTTGTTGGTAGAACGTTTTCTCCAGCCGACAGTGAGACAAAGAATGCAAACGGAACTAACCACAGACACAGGGTGAAGTAAGCCAAGACCTGCAATAAAATGATAGGAATTCACTCTCTGAATATAAACTATTGTGCAGTCAAACCTCATTATAACGAGGTCCTTGGTACCAAAAAAATTATCTCTTTATATCGAAACCTTGTTATATGAGGGCCAAAATACAATAAAATACAAAAATGGGACCAGGAAAACTACCTTGTTATAACGAGATCTTGTTATATCAGTGCTCTTTATAACAAGATTGGACTGTACTTGCAACAATCAAAAATAAAACATTTACATATTTCAAGCATATCCACCCAGTGGTGCTCAAGGCATTTACATTTTGATTTGTATCCTGCATTCAGACATGTAGCCAGGATTGCTCCTGAACAGGGGGCAGATACCACTTAGGGGGTGTTGTTCAAAAGTTGCAATTTATCGCAAGTTGCAGTTAATCAGAACGTGCCAATCAAAATCATTGTTTCAGGCACGTCTTGTTGAATGCGCATACTTTGTGCGAATGAAAATGCGTGTTACGATGTGCAAAGTTGTAGTTAATTTGCAGTTGATTTTGAACAACACTCTCTTAGAAGGGGAAAGGAGGTTATAGTTTCGGGAATCTGCCATCCTCCCTGGCTACGCGCCTGGTACAAAGATTTTCTTCAACCGAGTTATCTGATGGATAACCAAACTAACAATTCATCACCTGAAAATGTTATCAACACTGTTAATAAATTGGTGCCTATCATCATCTACACAGCGCAAAAATATAACAGCCACAAGATTGCTAATAATTCAATGAAATGCTTGAAAGAATAACAGTTTTTTGTTCAAAATCCTGACTACAGGAAGGTGCAAAAATCACTTACTTCATCAAGCAAACACAAAGTAACTTTCAAAAACCTGAATATATTTTTTCTTTAAATTGACATGAATTCTATTTTTTTTTCTCAACTGCCATACAAGAAATATACTGGTTTTCTAAGTAATAAGCTTACCTCTGAAAATGGATGCCATACATCTGAAAAGTAGCCAAATGCCAAATAGTGGTTTAAAACTACGAGAACTGAAAATAAAGAAAAACACAAGAAGGTAAATATCAACACATTTGAACAGATTCATACATCAGATTTGAGGTTTATCTTGTAGAAGAGATTTGATCAAATTCTTTCTTGAAATATCTCTCTTTACGCAATTAGTAATATTATCATTAACTATCAAGATAGCTCATTCAGTAAAAAAAAACACCGCACTCGTCACCATAGAATAGTGGCTCCATAAGTTTTACCTCTATTATCCATGTGCAGTGAAGATTTGTTTCAACCACAAATACTTTTTCCTAAAAAATCTTGCAGAATTTTCAGTCAACTCAATATTTTACCTTCATTGTTGGAATATTCTTGAATAGGCTAAAAAAAAAATTATACATGATTGCCTAACCACAGGATAAAATCCTGAGTTGCATCAATTTTCTCTGGTTACTCTTACATGTCATTAAAATAATATCTTTATACAGTAAAAAATTGGGGATATCTAATTATATGTAAATCCAGAAATTTTGCATCAGAGTAAATCATTGATAGTCTGAAAGATTTAAGGGAAAGAGCTTATTATCCCAATTCCAGCAACTTGGTGATAATAACTTACCACAGCTAATGATGAATGAGGGTGATGAAAGCTCGATGAAGGGGAAGTTCTTGAGCATGAGTGAGTAGACGAATACGGAGAAGAGTCCAACTAGAGTGAGAGAGTACGGGAGGTCTTCGAACAAGATGAGGCCTATGTAGACAACTACTGTGCCCTGTTTGGAATAGAAAGATTTGATAACAATCATAAGTTCTTGAGCATGACTGAGTAGATGACGATGTAGAGTGAGTAAATGAAGATGGAGAAGAGTCATCAAGAGTAAGACAACTGGAAAGGTCTTCAAATAAGATGAGGCCAATGAAGATTGTAGTGTGTTTAGAAAATATATCAGATGCACCTGTGTTCATTCTCTTAATTTTCTAAATCTGTTGACCTACAAACAAAGTTTGAAGCTCTGTTACCTCAGAATCACATTATGATACAGGGTGCGGCATAAGCGTGAAAGTCACGATCGGGCAAGCTTTTTTGAGCATAGGCAAAAACTACTTGCCCGACTCAGGCAAGCAAAAAAATAAAAATTAAAGAAATAAAAATCATCCAATATAAAGGCAAAGAATCAATCATAAACATCATAAATATTTTCTCACTAATTATCAAGCGCAGTGTGACGGAACATGTTCGATCAGACCGGTGTGCAATCCTGACTGTGCCACAGTCAAAACAAAAAGACGAAGCCAATGTGCGATAGCTGACCTGGGCCCTGTAACATAAAGGTTTGCGATTAATCGCTAATCTGATAGCGATTGATATCAATCGCAAATCCTGTACTAAAGTTTGCAATTGATCGCAAAATCAAATAGCGATTGATCGCAAAGCTTTATGTTACGGGGCCCTGGAATCGCTGTGCATTGACCCTGAATTGAGCACATGGCCGAGCGCAGTGCATTCCACACTTTTTTTTTTTGTCAGAGCTCTCATCTCAACAGAGCCAATGTTTTCATTGGCAAAAATCAATACAAACAAATGCAATAAAAATGATAATAATTGCAATATTAACCATTTTAATTAACAGAAACAATAATAATAACAATACCAATAATGGTAAGCTTCAAAATATTTTGTTGAGAAGAAGGAAAAAAAAAAATGCATTTTCATCATCGTCATAATATTTACAAGTTGGCGTGTAGATTGGATGTTTGCATTGTGAAAACACTACCTGCCTTTGTATTGCCTTGCCCTACAGTATGTAAAATAATGTTCTAGGTGTTATTACACAGTTTTTTTTCGGGTAAGTAAAATTTGATACCGGGCAAGTGCTTCAAAAAAGTTATGTAGCACCCTGTGATAATATATTCATATGATATAGAACTATTTTATAGAGATCTGTTAATCATTAACTTTAGTTGCAAGATTCCAAAGGAAAAGTAGAAGTAGTAGTAGTATCAATAGTAAGGATAGAAGCTGTAGAAGTATTGTTATCATTATTTCTTATGTTCCATCCCAGCCCTATCAAACACATACCTAGAAATTTCAAGGATAATAGACAAAACTATTCGTCTATACATTTGATCTTATCGAATGCCAGTTGGATTTATCATATTACAGGGACTAAAATTTGAGGGAGTGAGAGCGATTGCTCTCCTAAAGCTCCCATAAATGCTATTTAGGAGGAGTGATTTATAGAGGCCCCAATTTTACTACATGAAGGCCCAATTTAGCTCCCCTAAAACTCTCCTTGGGAGCCTCTGGGAGAGCTATTTATAGCTTCTCTGCAAATTCTGAAGTTTAGTCCCTGATATTACTATATCATCAAAATAAAAAATTGTCTGCAACTCTCCGGCGGAGAGTATTAAAGAAAGAGAGAGAGAGAACTCACAATGTGAAGCCATTTGATGCATCTTCCTGCAATCACAGTGTATTCTTCAACCAGTTCCGCCAAGTAGTACAGACCAGCAGCTGAGGAAACAAAAAAGCAGTAAAAACCAAGATATTAAAGAAATTTCTTTTCTTTAAATCTATTACCATTTGAGCGTAGTTAAAATGCATTACTTCTATAAAATGCATCACTTCTAATTTCTTTGTTTGTTAATGTTATTATGTTTATTACTAACAAACAAGGATTAGATTAAGTCAACTTATCAACGAATTCATATACTTCTGTACATTGCATTAAATTATTGAGCTCTTTGACAAGCTTGTACAGATAGCTCCAGAATAGTCTTTAGCAAGCTTGCGTAAAGGGACAACGCGCAAGTTTTATTGACTTTTCATGAATGGTGCAACATGAACAGCAAACATGAAATTCACAATTCAGTAAATGTTCAAAAATGTGTTATAATATAAAATCATTGACATTTCAGAATGTTATACAAAATAATTAGAAAAATACAATGTTATCAAAATTACAAAATCTGTTTTTATAGAATCAGAATGGAGACTATATGTATCAAATATGTTAAAGACTATTTAACCAAGAATTGAAAAACTAGGATTAGTTTTTTGTTTATCATATTCATATTTACATTTAAATGCAATTCAACAAACAACTAGTCAGTAGACATTAACGATATGATTGTGTGCACTGCATTTGGAAATATAGTACTTTTGAGATTGATGAGACTGGAATTCCAAATGTCAAATTTCCTCATTCTATGTTACTGTTTTAAATTCATATTTATTGTTTTTATCGTTATAATTCCAAATTGCATACAGTCTTCAATTCTATGGTAATGTTTTGTAATTTGTATTTATTGTTTTATAGCTATAATTGTAAATTGTATATAGTCAATCCTTTTAATATATTTATATTTTCTTGCAAAAACGACTGCAATTTCAATATTTTCATCAGTTTAATAAAGTTAATAATAAGTTTTTACATTTAGTATTTTAATGTTTAATCATATCTCTAATTTTGTATTGTTTATCTCCTTCATTCTTTGTATTCATTCTTAATTCCTGAACTATATTCACAAATGCAATTTCTATTTATCAATTCAGTAAATCGTCATCTTGAAATGGTCTGGATATATATATATTTTTTTTAACTTTTGTAATTCATGTATTTCAAGTATAATACTTCATTTTGAATTCTTATGTTTGTTACATGTATTTTTAATGTATAATGTATGTGATGTATCCAAAATTGTAATTGAATGTATTTTTAGTATGAAGGGGTCACATTAATTCGTATACTTTTTCTAGAGCATTTTTGGATCTATTACTTAGCAAAATTTATCTCTTAAAATACAAAATTATTTTCTAAAATCTTGGCACGAAATGAAACTAGATATTTTAGGCTTCAAATATTTATAAAAATAAAATTAATTCATGAAAGAATCACGGAGATATCGCGATATCAAAATTCGATTGACGAAACGTTCGCATCGCTCCTTGTTGGAAATTGGCGAAAATTGTCAGCAAACTGTGTCATATTAATTCGTAGACCCGGTTTTGAACAAGATTTACCATAAAATTGCTTCCATCTAAGATGAAACATTTACAGTAGTTGGACCACAAAATATCAAGGAATCGAATGGTATGACTGCTTACTTACAAATTTGATGATATCTGTCCGAAAATTGAAAGGATTCAGATCAGTGTCGCGAGACCCGTGTTTTTCTGCAAATGCAAGCAAATCTGCCGATCTTTTGGCAATATTTTCATTGTTTTTGGTCCTTTAGCTGAGAGAATTACCAGTTTGGGCAAATAAACAACGCTCTTTACAATGGTGATGTCAGATTTGTAATATTTCATTGATTTTGTATAAATTCATATGATGTACAAATTAATATGATGGGCGAATTAATGTGACAGCACCATACTGCACGGCCCCATTGAAAAACAGCATATGCTGAACTGGGTTTTTAACCGTGTTTAAATAAATGTATCAATTCAAATCAAAATCAAATTCAAAATGTTAGCTCAGGAAAAGTATGTACTACTAGTCATAGTGAACATTTGGAGTAGGACTGTTTGATCAGTTTACTGTGAAGCGATCTTTATTCTTTCCACTAAAATTTGTCTAGCTTTGGCTTTGCTTTGATTGAACAAGTCGAGGAAGCTTGAATCGATGACTTCTTGGGTAAACTCAACTGTTCCAGATTTATCTTAGAAGAGAGGGTAGTTGGCTTTGCCAATGTGTCCTGAGTTTCCCCTACAAATGTGGTACCATTAATCAAGACCAGTTGAGTTGCTACCGGTCTTCCTTAGCTATGGATAGCTCCCTGGAATAGTTTTTGACATTTTTTGACATTGTCACTACTCCAGAGAGCTATGGAGTAGAGTCTATACCGTGCGTGTAGCACGGCGTTTTCAGATTTTAAATCGCCCAAAATTACTACTTTTTATTTTGTTATTTTCAATTTCATACCCCTTTGAACTTCCCTAGCATTACGTTTTTCCCTTCCCACCACAAATCATAATGAATGGGACTTACCTGTGTTGGAAATATCCAATTTTGTCCTCTTTTCCTCTTGCACAGCAGACAGTCCAGTATGAAACTAAATGACTTCCGTTGTAAACATCCGGTTCGGGTCAAAAGGTCACTGTGGTGGAGTTTCTTGGCCACTTTGCAACCCAGAAATCAGAATTTCTGACCGGTATCATACGTGCAAGTACATTCGCAATCGTCCGCGAGCGAGGCCAAAGAGCGTAGCGAAGAGGGCTCACTCAAAGAATAACACACGCAAAAAGCTGTCGTACGCAGAGACCCTAGCGCTTCCATTTCGGAGTGTGTGTTATTCTTTGAGTGAGCCCTCTTCGCTACGCTCTTTGGCCTCGCTCGCGGACGATTGCGAATGTACTTGCACGTATGATACCGGTCAGAAATTCTGATTTCTGGGTTGCAAAGTGGCCAAGAAACTCCACCACAGTGACCTTTTGACCCGAACCGGATGTTTACAACGGAAGTCATTTAGTTTCATACTGGACTGTCTGCTGTGCAAGAGGAAAAGAGGACAAAATTGGATATTTCCAACACAGGTAAGTCCCATTCATTATGATTTGTGGTGGGAAGGGAAAAACGTAATGCTAGGGAAGTTCAAAGGGGTATGAAATTGAAAATAACAAAATAAAAAGTAGTAATTTTGGGCGATTTAAAATCTGAAAACGCCGTGCTACACGCACGGTATAGACTCTACTCCATAGCTCTCTGGAGTAGTGACAATGTCAAAAAATGTCAAAAACTATTCCAGGGAGCTATCCATAGCTAGGTCTTCCTGCCGATCGCTAGCTACCCAGTCCCATGGGCTCCATCGCCACCGGTCTTCCTGCCGAGTTCATACGGGGAGCCCCTCGATCGCTCCTTGGAGGCGATCGGAGGGGAGGCGCAGGAAGACCGGTGGCAACGGTCTAACGTTGCAGACAGGAGAACCGATGAAGGGCTACACCGGCATCAGAATTTGTTTGAAAATAATCTTACCTAGCGCGAGTGTAGCAAGGCATACTTGGACAGCAGTTGCTACCCACGACAGCAGAAAAAAGAACCACATCTTAAAGTGAGTCTGGGGCACTAAAATTTGAATAATGTTGCAAGAAAAATCTGCCAAATCGCACAAAACACGTAGACGACGACCGAACCCACTTACGATGTCTGTGAACGAACAAACAAAGAAAAAAAAAAGGATAACAAAATAAACAGAGGAATTAAGGGGGGGGGGGGTGCAGAGTAAAGGGGAAAAAAGACAAAACACTTATTGGATGAGAGAGATGAATAGTTCGGAACAAAAAGAAAACAAGCAGGGGATCATCCAAACAAATCTTTTACAAAAATAAACGACAGATGACTGGTATGGAGGAAAGTGGCAGCTGCTCTCTCTTCATTTTTACCCGACCATGCACTTTTGCATTTATGAAGATGTGTATCAAAGTGGTGAAAACTGAAGTTATTCCTTCTACTCGCCTTCAAATGTACTTTGAACAAGAATGAGTAGGCATAGATATATTAACATATATCTGGCCAATAATTGAAAAGAATAAATGGCCGTATATTACCTCTTTTCCTGTTAGGGGGTTTACCTTACATCTATAGATCATCATAATCAATAGAGCCTTACCTAAAAATAAGGGTAAGGTTGGCACTTGGCACATTCCCTTGATATTTTCGAATCTTCGACGAAACCATAAGAGATTTGGTTTGGAAGTGGTTTCCAAACTGTTTCAACGTACTCGAAACTACAACCGGTCACACTAAGCGAAATCCTTAGGAAAGGACTGTCAATCAAAAGTTTCTGAAACCACAAGGTTTCGGCTGTAAGTGTGACACCTATTATTGCAACAAGTGATGCATACAAATACGATTCCAAATATTGTAGCTAAATTCTTACTAAATGGTATACCATATATAACTACTCTCGTTGGCAATAAACCTGCATGTATTTAAATCTATTGTGGTAAACCAACCTATTACAATATTGTAGACCATAGATATTTGCCGAACAGATGAGGAAAACATTACCCAACAGTTAATTTGGCCAAAACCTTTTGCAGTATACTTGGTATATGCAGGGATCTCAACTCCCTGGTATATGCATGAATATGACTCACATGCATAAAAGATCATGATGATGATCATGATGATCATTAACAATAACAAAAACATGGAAAAATTTAGGAGAAAAGGAGAAAAACTGGTTCATGCAATGAAATAGGTCCATTACCTTTTCAGCCACAAGTTCCGTTTGGTATACCAATACCCAACTCCTCCAGATTGGAATGATACAGCAGACTAGTTTTCGATTATTTGGGGCAAATTTGAGATGTGAAGACTTCTAGTAGACTCATTGCACCAACTTGCTGGTATATACGATGTTTAAATACAGGGAAATGTGATTGTAATAATGCTTTCGATGAAAATATCGAAATTTGAAATATTAAAGATTATTAATTTGCGTTTTGCCATTATGTCAACGTACGTGTTGTATAATCCCGTTTTAACACACTGTAAATGAATCAGAATTAATAAATACTCATTTATGGATAATAATCTGTTTTTGTTTCTTCCCCATGCAGTTTCATTTAACGTAGTAAATTGTTGATCCCGCAATATAGGCTTTAATATTTTTTTTATTTTTTTATTTTATCCGTCCTAAAAAAAAAATACGCCGTAAAAACGGCTCCTGTTTCTCTTTGCACTGGGCATGTCGTATAAAATGATTACAGAACTACAAAGGTAATAATAATTTTTGAAATATTTCTTTTGTTTACAGCATTGACCAACAAGAAAAAAATAGCACAGTTAAAAATTAATAAACGATCCAAATTGCAATGTTCTTCTTGCTAGCTAAAAGGAAAAGTTTCCCTTTCTCACATGCATTGTTCTCTTCTTTCAATTACCTTGCATTTCAATGCCCTTTCCTGCTATGTCGGGATTTCTTCGTTTTCATTTCGTCACCGTTTTTATACGAACCGGCCTACTAGCGATGGGTGGTTGCACGAACCAGTCGTAGCAATTCAATTGAACAATTGAAATAAAAGCTATTGAAATAACATGAATTCAAGTGGTATGTCATTGTATTTGACGCTATGTCGGGTTTTCTACGTGTTCAAGTAGCGCCACCGTAGTTAAAGGCCGGTTCGTAAAAACGCTGACGA
>BQKZ01002810.1:58025-81712 GCA_036244855.1 Temnopleurus reevesii | reverse complement strand
ATCATGATCCGTAAGCGGAGGTCGACGAAAGCCTCTAAGATGTGAAGGGAAATGGCCCCAAGTAGTAATGATTGATGATGATACAACATTTAGCAATAGTTTGTCGACATTTTATCATGACATAATTTTTCTGATAAAGATGCCTATAATGTGCAAATGTGTATTTTGACGTTGCTTGGCCGCCATACTTACTAGCATATTCTCTGTTTTGAGACTCGGAAGGAGCAGTCACAGAAAAATCGTGAGTAAGAAATTAATTTCATAATTAATTTGATAAGATGTTAAGTATGAATTATGTTTAATTCTAAGAATGGAGATCCAACTTGCAGCTGATAAACGTGTATGAACGTGGAAAAATATCTCAGATAATATTGTTTGTAGATATACATTTCACATGTGTCTGAATCCTAAGTCTACCAACTTACACCTTACAGGGGTGCCGGATCAACATTTTCTTGTGATTTTGATGAGTAAGTAAGAATGTGTAAAATTAGGGTTTATCATGATAAATAAGCATTTTTTTTTTGTTCATTGTGGATAGATACTATTCTTCAAATTTCACCTATACAGCAATTTCACAACCATTTTATGGTTTTCGCCCTTTATCTATATCTATTGTCTTCAATATTATAATTTCTAACAAAAATATTCATTTGCCATGACGATTCACCCCACCAAACGCTTCAGAAGTGCTCCACATATGTGTCCATGTGAACAAAACATGAAAAACAACATGTGGGGATAGCTCGAAAACTTGACCTGATTGAGCAAAACCAATGTGATTTTTGGATTCAGCGCACCAGATTCACCATATATCGGCTAAAAATCACAGACAACAAATTTGCTGTTGACCAGTGTATAATGAAACACCAACGAGATTGAAGCATAGTTGTAATCCATGCAAATAGGCCAGCCAAAATATGATATGACCCAAAACAAATGGCAAAACTTTCCAAAACAACTTTATTTGTTCAAAAAAGCAATTAGACATGGTGGCTATTTTGAAGTTATGCAAATTTTGGTAAAATTTTTATGTGTTTTTAGAGGGACTATTTGCAATCAAATACACTTGGTTTGGAAAGTTTTGAAATTTGTTTTAAGTTTGGCCATTTTTTGTCATAAAAATTGGCTTAAAAACACTTGTCTTCTCACCCTCTTGTCAGAGGCAAGACGCCAAGGTGAGTTAGTACAACTTGCCTTCTTGCTTTTGCGGCTCAAACCAGGCGCCTTGGCGAGTTGAACAACTCACCTTCGTGCTACACCTTCAAGACCCCCGTTATACCATAACAATTGCATTCTTCAACCCTACCCAGATCTCGACCCGGCAGGTTCCGACCGTGAGGTGAGTAGTACCTATCTGGTATTTTCAGAAAAGAGCCTGTTACACCGCCTTCCATCCCCACTTTGAAACGTTTCACTGGAGTCCATTGCCTCTCAAAAATGCTGCTACAGAAGTAACAGAGTTACAGGCTAGTCTTCTGTCACAGACCATTGGCTTTTATTATCGCACATTGTGCAGTGCATACCGTGAGTGTATGATACAGAGTCCGCAATTGGGGACTGCATTTACTAAATTTGAGGTCGAATTATGATTGTAAGTAGTCTTTGACTGCAGAGTGCTGTGCACAAATTACAAACCCGAAGTGGAGAGTCTGTGTCGCAGACTAGTTCGACCACAGTAGGTTTGAGAACAGTTTCTGTTTAAGCCCCTGTCACATAGAGTCCCGGAAGTAACACGATTCAACACAACTCTTTGTTCAGTTCACAGTTAACTGCCTGCGAACAAAGAGTCGTGTTGAATCCTGTTGCTTCCAGGGCTCTATGCACCCTGGGCCTTACATCAAGATTTTTTCTCACTGGAAACCTACCGGAGACATATACTGCAAGGAAGGTTTCGTTTAGCGACGCTAGGTAGGGTTTAGGTCGCTTTGAGGCAGGAAGTTCCATGTTTAAACCCCGGTCACATAGGATCCAGATTCACCCCGATCCACTCCGACTCAGAATTTGGCTCAGAATCGTGTAGCTTCCGGGGCAGATCGTGTTGCTGCCAGGGCAAATCAGGTTGAATCGGGAGCCCAACACGACTGTTTTTGGATGTCTAAAAAACAGCTTCTGGAGTGGATCGTGTTGCTTCCGGGATGAATCGTGCTGCTTCCGGGATGAATCGTGCTGCTTCCCTGGCGGATCGTGTAGGCTCCGGCAACATCCTTTTCCTACTCAGCACTAATATGAGACTAGATGGTATTGATAGCTGCCCAAAGAACTTATTCAACTAGGGGTCTGTGACAAACATTGAATAGAAATCGGAACAACGGTTTTTAATCGCTTATTTGTAAAAGCAGACCCTTTATAATTCAATATAAAATCATTATTTTATGAGATTTATTAATCGATCATTTCCAATGGATTCAATGCTTGATTTCTTTTCTTTTTCAACCAGTCCATTTGCGTGCATTTTCCTATGCAAAATGTTGAATGATAAACGCTAGCATTTATTCAATAATTCTCTGTTCCAGTTTCATGTGTGTTTATTACTAAATGTTTCGAAGCATTTAAAAATATTCCGAAATGTATTTCAATTTGTTCATAGATAATGTATGGCAATAATTTAAGATCGCATTATAAATTAGAAAGTTTTAAATCTTTAAGTCTATAGAAATGTAATACATACTTTAACCTTATTTACTATAATTGATTCCTAGTCATTTCATAGTTAGATAGCTAGATAGGCAATCGTTTTCAGTGTAGCAGGGATCTAAGCTTCCATGGGATTCTCATAGACCCCGGTTCGACACTGAATGGGCTAGCCGATACCTGGCCTAGGCCACGTATGGGCCGGCCCATGGGCTGGCCCGTTGTGCCCGGTTACACAGCTAGACCAGGGTCAGCTACACGCCATATGTTAGGCCTCCTCGTAAATAAAGGCGGGCAAATGTACCCCCTCCCATCCCCAATACGGGCGAGCATATAATGGAAATGAAAGGGGGTCATTGATTCATCGAAATACCCCCCATCCAAAACCCGGTAAGCATCATGCATGTCCTGACTACACTTACTACTCGTGCGCCAGATAGGGCCGAAACAACATTTTTCTCAGGATTTACCCAGCCAGAGAAATATCCAAACACAGATCAATTCTATCATACAATTAATATGAAAATTGTAACATTACACTATAATGACGACAAGTATTCTTACAATCATTCTTCTAGATTCAGAAACTTTTTGATTATTTATTGTGTGTTCGTGTTTTACTCCTGAGCAGCTAGCAGACGAATCCTTCCGCGCTGCGCATGCGCAATACTTCCTAACATGTCTTGAGTCGAGTTTTCCTTAGATGCAAAACATTTTCCAAAAGCAGCCATATCCCTGGGATTTATAAAGGATTTCCTCCAGAAATCAAACCCCAAATATGTATTTTCATAGTATTAAATTTATTTTGGTACACGTTTTATGCACTCTCACTGAAGTGAAAAGGGAGTTTTATTCACTCTAAAAAATATTGTTTTTACGTGTAAACCTAAGGGATTTTCCAATTTTTAAATGGTAAAAAAGTACACATACTCCGTGGGATTTTTGAGGGCTTTATAAAAATGTTAAAACCTATAATATGATGCTTCATAGTTTGAAATTTGATGAAAACTGCTTCAAATGAATAGAACATTATTTTTAAAGGAATATCAAGCATTCTTGTGTTGTGGTTTTTACGTGTAACCCTATGGGAAACAAAATGTTTTAGGTCAAAAGCAGGCATACTCCCTTGGATTTATTAGACATTTCTAAAACCCATCTATTCATATGCCTTTTTATAGTCTGAAATTTAACATGAGTCTTCATTTTTCTGACTTTGATAAATGAAAAGTTGAATTATTATCAATCAATTAAACGTTGTTTTCACGCGTGCAAACCATGCAATGGTACTAGTACTTTTTTTACCCGCTGAAAAGTACACATACTCCCTGGGATTTATAAGCAAAATATAGTGTTGTAAACACCTATGCAGTTGTTTTTCATTTATTGAAATTTCATTTAAGTTTCATATTTCAAAATTTCCGATTCTTTTTCATGAGTTAATATTGATTTGAAAATAGTCATTTTTGCGTGCAAACCTCGAGAGAAAAAATGTCAAAAGTACAGACCTCCGTGGGATTTTTAAGGCAATGAAATGAAATCTTCAGTATTGGACATGTTTTCCCGATTATCAATCCTTGGATTCGACCAAAAATTCGCGCAAGGAAAACAGAAATAAGGCGGATATTTCCTTAAAAAAGGTGGTATGTTTTTACGTGTAAGTCTATGGAGAACGAAACTATTTTTCTGTCCGTCGATCCGCTCAGACGGAGCTTACCCCCCTCAGGCCAGCTAAGTAAACCATCTTGGTATTAGATTATCTTTGGCGGAGGTAAGCGTTTTACAAATGTGAGCGGTGACGAGCGTTGTCGAAATTAAATCCCCAATTCCTTTCGCTAAAGGACCGTTACAGCTCCGCTCTGCCGTTGTGACCACACCTTTAGGTCGGGGTAAGGTTCTTTTGGAGCGGTTACACAGCGGGCCTGGGGCTGGCCCGGGGCTGGCCCGGGCCTGGCCTATATAGGCTAGCCCCGGACTCGCTGTGTAACCGGGGTCCTAGTTTCTGTAACCTGAACCCTATCTGGCCGGGGGAAAGCCGAATGCGGCCAATTTAGCTCCCCCGCTTTTTTTTTACTGCATAATGTTACCAACAATTTTACCAACACATTGCACGTAACTCTTTAACATGTCATAGCTTAATTGTGTAAACGCAAGTCTGAGGTTCTTCATTGGGTTTGTACACATTTGAATGCTTGGATCATATTAACCCTAAAAAGCCAAATGGGCACAATGTGCCCCCCCCCCCCAACACATAATCGTAAACAACTCCTACATCTTCGGCCCCATTACGCTAAAATTTGGTGCCTATTTCTGAAAATTTGTTGCGGATAGTATACCATTTTTTTTGTTTTTGTTTTTGTTTTCTTCAAATGATAATATATACTAATTTATTTTCTTTACTCTTCTTTAAAAAGATAATTTTTTGTTTAACTTAGTGTGTTGTTACGGCAATCCCAACGCAAGCTATACTTCCAGGGTACTCTCCTCCTCTGATTCTATCACTTTGTCATGTTATTTTGTATTGATTATGTCTATGAAAAGGAAATAAATGTTTAATTCAATTCAATTCAATTCAAATTATTATCCCGTAGTTTATGTTGCCATGGCAACCGTATAACACATGGCATGTTCGTCCATTTTTCGAATAATTGCAGTTTTTCAGCTCTAAATCGGCCCAAAACGCTTGGAAATAGTCATATTGATCCTATTATTCACTGTAAAAATACTTTTGTAATGCTAATGGTATCGAAGTAAAGATTATCACATGTTTAACATGATCCAAACATCCAAATGTGTACAAACCCAATGGGAAGACCCAAGACTTGCGTTTACACAATTAAGCTATAAAATGTTGAAGAGTTGCGTGCAATGTCTTGGTAAAATGAAATTGGGATTTTGGGGCTGTAAAGAAGATGCATTTTTAGTTAATCCAAGCGAAAATTTGTAAATAATTATCAAAATACACGTACTGCAACAAAATTTTTATGATCGGTGTATGTAAACTTTTGACCTTATGAAAGTATACGAATCGAGCAATATGTCCACCACAAATACTTTAATATTAGAGAATGGTGAAAATCGTTTCATAGTAACATAAAAGAGACAATGTTTAACTATCTCAATCAGGAAGAAGTTCAACAAACGTGTATAAGTTTGCAGAATATGAGATGAAACATTTTTGCATCAGATGTATTTAAACTTTTGACCCCAATTGTGTTAATGATGAAGCTACCGCGTTTCGTTAAATTATTTAAAAATGAAATTAGTAGAGATAGAACGCAAGTGAAGACGTAGGCCTCTAGTAAAGGGATTTAACCCTCAAATAGGAAAGAAAGTCTCCGAAAAAATATTCGTGATATAAAGAGGCAAGCATTTGAGACAGAATAATAAACTTTTATTAACTAAGACAAATGTATGACAATATCACAGACAGTCACGTGATACAGGAATTTAACTGGATTAAAATGAGTACTTACAGTCCAAATTTGCTAATGTAATCAAACAACACAATATACAAAAACAAAGAGGATTGCTCCAGTCGTTTATTAAGAATCTCTTTTCTGGACATATTGCATTTGAATAATCAGTTTTTGGGCTTCAATTGGGCCGTTTCCAGCCAAAAATATTCGAATTTGCAATGGTAGAGTGGTAGATTACACTGGTCAACAGCAAATTTGTTGTCTGTGATTTTTTAGTTGATTAATGGTGAATCTGATGCGCTGAATCCAAATATCACATTGGTTTCGCTCAATCAGGTCAAGTTTTCGAGCTATCCCCACATGTTGTTTTTTCATGTTTTGTTCACATGGACACATATATTGAGCACTTTTGAAGCGTTTGGTGGGGTGAATAGTCATGGCAAATGAATATTTTTGTTAGAAATGATTATATTGAAGGCAATAAATATTCAGGGCCAATAATTCTGGGTAATTGATTTACAAATCGCTCAGTTTGAAGCCGGAAACCTCAAAATCCTCAACAAAAAAAATGTAGAAAGGGCAAAGCATAAATATAGTGGACAAAAACTAAACGTTAAACAAGCCAAAATATATATTTTACAACATTAGTATATAAATTATATAACAAAACAAAAAAAGTTGTAGGACAATTGAACGAGTAATATGAAAATTTTGATTTTTTTTATTTAAAAAAAATAACAATAAAAAAATATCATAGTAGAAAAATAGACAAATTTCGGGACGCCATTTATTACCAGCTCTACCATGATATCATGTTCGAATAAGAGTATCATGAATTATTTATCAATCAAAGTGATGAAATATTGTGAAACTCGATTGTTTTAGTAAATAAAATATTCTACAGGTGTATACAAAAATATGGAAATATTAAAACGTCTATTTTGTTCAATTTATTTAACAGATATGAAAATCAAGGGTTTTATTAGCATCAATATTCATTCTCATCAATAGATAAAGGGTTAGAAGAGCAATTATCCCATCACTAATGTTTGCAAATTTGTCTAGTGATTTTGGCATTTTCATTATTTTTTTCATATGATTCATAATTCATAATTTTCTCCTTCCCTGTCCAATTTTCCTCCACTTTTTTAAATTTTGTTTTTGTAGATTCATGTTCTATTGTTGAAAAATAAGTATTTAGCTGCTCTACCCGTTTAGCTTGGATAGAATAATTAACGTCATTATGCTTTGCCCCATCCAATTTTTGAAGGATTTTGTGGTTTCATGACTCTAAATTGACTCATTTTCAACATAATTACCCACAAGTATTGAACCTGAATATTTCTTGACATCAATATAATCATTTCTTACAAAAATATTTATTTCCCATGACGTTTCACCCCACAAAGCCCTTAAAAAGGGCTCCACACATGCGTCGATGTAAACATAACGCAAAAAACAACATGTGGGAACTTTAGCTCGAAAACTTGACCTGATTGAGCAAAACCAATGTGATATTTAGATTCACCGCATAATGTTTACCTTAGATCAGCTCAAAAATCGCAGACAACTATCAAAAAGTAAAATTTTGTTGACCAGTGTTATTAAGACATTGTTTTCCAATTTAACTCAAGCATTGTGGGCTTAGATTTTATAATGTGTTTTTTTTTTTCAGCGTTGAAAGCTATTGGATTTGCTTCCAAACCATACTTATCTATTTGACTGGGGAATATTGATTGGGAATATAATTCATAATTGAAGCAACTCCATTTGCAATGCAGCTTTGACCTTCCAAAGAGTCTCAACAATTTTCACTTCAGAACATTTTTAGATTGGCCGTTTTGGTTAAAAATAAACTTGTGATATGGCGAATAAATAGTCTACAGTGCAACTAATGGCAACTTGGTTGCATCACTTTGTGAGTAGTACTTTCACTCTCACTGAAGCAGGAATAAGCTTTACGGACAATTCCAAATAGCTTGACATTTGCTGAACAAAATTCATGTTTAAATTGTATAGATGAGAGCGACCAGATATCACGTTGATAATGTATCACATGTACACCCAAGCTCAGTCAGGAAAGTTTACAATTATTAAATTATTATTTATTAGTGCGATATTTGATCATTCATGCATCAACGTATGATTTGAATAGATGCAAATATCATTCAGTGAATTAAAAGCTGAATAGCAGCTGTCCGTGCCCCCCCCCCTCCAAAATTGATCACTACTCACAAAGTGGCGCAAACAATTCTTCATGAGCTTTAGAAAAATGACCATTGATCACTTAGTCATGAATTATTTTAGGGAATTCTGTGTCAAATTCAAGTTGATGTAATGAGCTGTCCAGAAATTACACACACACACATATAAAAAAAAACAATCTGCAAAAGATTTCATTATTCGGTAGTTAGTGACCATGGTAAAATAGATGTATGATAAATATTTTAGACACACTCTATAAAATCTATGGTGTACTCTCTCAAGTGTTACCAACAAAAGTAATTTCATTGAACATTGTCTGATTCTGGCCTGCGTGTCAAATTCTTGCGCCAAATTTAGCAAAGGGTTAAACCTGAACAAGCATTCTGAATGAATCCATTCTTTCTCAAAGGTATTTTTTTTTTTTAGTTCTGCCAAGTTCTGAGGATATAATTTTATGCTTTTAGGAATTTCTATTATATATGGGCATTTATGAATTAAAAAACCCGCCAAGTTAGATACCGATACAAACAGTATATCAAATCCATTTGAGTCATCGTTTCAAGGAGGACGATTTCCTTTGTACTGATAGTGTAACCTCTGTAATCTATCAGTCAATCAGTGAATTAATAAACCAATGAAGCAATCAAGCAAGCAATTAATCATTAATATTAAAGGAAACAAACAATCAACAATCCGCTGAACAAAGAATAAACTGTTTAGTTTGGGGCAACGCTCTCTAAGCTTGACGGGCAATTTCTAATTGCATTAGTGGTTCGGAAGTGTTTTTATTGATTGATTCATTGACTTGGTCGTGTGTGTGATAGATTGATTAATATTTTTATGAAATATTGAATCACGAACCATTGATTTTAATGATGGAAGGACTTCTTAGAGGGTTGATGGAATGACTGATGTATTGTTTGATCAAACATCATTATCAACAAACCATGACACATGAGAAAATAAAACTACAAAAGAAATTTGTCAAAAGGTGCCTGAACTATCATAAAATTGTGATTGAGAGATCCATTCAGACGACTTAATCATGTTTTCTCCTTAGTCACTGCATTAATCATTGATTTTATGACACCCTTTTATGACACCCTGAACAAAGAAGCCGGTGTTAACCAAAGTGTGAATGAAAATTGATTTGTTGGTAGAAATTGATAGGTTAGACCATTGAGCATCTGTTAACATGAAAAGATCTATAAAAAATGTTTTAATCAAATTTTTGACAGACTTTTTAAAGGTGTACATTTTTTTTTTTTTTTTTTTTTTTTTTTTTTTTTTTTTGATATCCTCTATATGAGAAATCATGTCAGAAATATATTATAATGCACATTTCTAATTTCTAATGTTTGTTATCTATAATGACTCGTCAAAATATCTATTAAGATAAATAGCATTGCAAAACAAAACACACGAGACACATCTTATGCCTAGCTTACATTCGGTCTACGATCATCGTCGAGTGCTCTGAAAGAGACCATATCCCCCAAATCGTATGATCATCGTCGAGTGCTCTTGAAGAAACCATATACCCAAATCGTACGATCATCGTCGAATGCTCTTGAAGAAACCATATCCCCCAAATCGTACGATCATCGTCGAGTGCTCTGAAAGAGACCATATCCCCCAAATCGTACGATCATCGTCGAGTGCTCTTGAAGAAACCATATCCCCCAAATCGTACGATCATCGTCGAATGCTCTTGAAGAAACCATATCCCCCAAATCGTACGATCATCGTCGAGTGCTCTGAAAGAGACCATATCCCCCAAATCGTACGATCATCGTCGAGTGCTCTTGAAGAAACCATATCCCCCAAATCGTACGATCATCGTCGAATGCTCTTGAAGAAACCATATCCCCCAAATCGTACGATCATCGTCGAGTGCTCTGAAAGAGACCATATCCCCCAAATCGTACGATCATCGTCGAGTGCTCTTGAAGAAACCATATCCCCCAAATCGTACGATCATCGTCGAATGCTCTTGAAGAAACCATATCCCCCAAATCGTACGATCATCGTCGAGTGCTCTTGAAGAAACCATATCCCCCAAATCGTACGATCATCGTCGAGTGCTCTTGAAGAAACCATATCCCCCAAATCGTACGATCATCGTCGAGTGCTCTTGAAGAAACCATATCCCCCAAATCGTACGATCATCGTCGAGTGCTCTTGAAGAAACCATATCCCCCAAATCGTACGATCATCGTCGAGTGCTCTTGAAGAAACCATATCCCCCAAATCGTACGATCATCGTCGAGTGCTCTGAAAGAGACCATATCCCCCAAATCGTACGATCATCGTCGAGTGCTCTTGAAGAAACCATATCCCCCAAATCGTACGATCATCGTCGAGTGCTCTTGAAGAAACCATATCCCCCAAATCGTACGATCGTCGTCGAATGCTCTTGAAGAAACCATATCCCCCAAATCGTACGATCATCGTCGAGTGCTCTTGAAGAAACCATATCCCCCAAATCGTACGATCGTCGTCGAATGCTCTTGAAGAAACCATATCCCCCAAATCGTACGATCATCGTCGAGTGCTCTTGAAGAAACCATATCCCCCAAATCGTACGATCGTCATGTGTGCTCTGAAAGAGACAATATCCCCGAAATCGTACGATCATCGTGTGAGTGCTCTGAAAGAAACCATATCCCCCAAATCGTACGATCATCGTCGAGTGCTCTGAAAGAGACCATATCCCCGAAATCGTACGATCATTGTGTGAGTGCTCTGAAAGAGACAATATCCCCGAAATCGTACGATCATCGTGTGAGTGCTCTGAAAGAGACCATATCCCTAAATCGTACGATCATCGTCAAGTGCAGACGATGATACGATGATCGTACAATTTTCGTAGGGATTTTTATTGTCCGTTTCCTTTATAATTTCATACCGGCCAAAATCATTAGACAGTAGCCTTCAATACATCATGGATGGCATAGCACGACCAGTGCACGACAAGCGCACGACAAGCGCAGGGTAATTGAGGAACTCTGGTGCTCATCTAGAAGATTTTTTCATCTCAACAAGCGAGCAAACAAAAAATATCCGTAAAGAAATTACAAGATCGTATATCTGCACGATCATCGAACAGGTATGGCTATGTGGGAACACAATAGGAACACAATGACCCTGTGCTCGTCGTTCGCTTCCAACTATGATATTTTCAAGAGGTACGATCCCGTGAAGGAAAAAAATGTTTAACTTGAAAGATCGTGCGATCAACGTATGCCTTCCAAGGGAGATCGTACGATAGCCGTATGCTGTTTTCTTTCCCTATGATGAAGAGCCTCACTCAGGTAGTTGGGATGGGGCGGGTTTATGCCCTTCTTAGGGAGGGGTTCTTCTGGTGGGGTGGGGAAGGAGGGGCCAATGGGATGGGTCATAAGTTGAAACTTATAATTGTTCTGGTGGGTGTTTTTAATATACATATAATTTTCATTCTGTATATTAGTTCTCGAAATAATTACTATTCAAACAAATGGTAACATTTGTTAATGTATCATTTTACTATTTCTATGCTATGTTTTGACAATATTACGAGGTACGATAACATTTGTTCGTGTTTGTTTTGTATTTGATATATATGTGTTATATATGAATGGAGAATAAAAGAATTATTGAAAAAAATGCCTCCCCAAGGAGATCGTATGAAGGACGCATGCCTCCCTCGGGAGATCGTACGATTAGACAACCTTTAACTTACCATAGTAATGCAAACATAAAAATCCTACCCCGTATGCACCTAAGATGTCCGCCAAATTCGCAAGGAAATCATGGACTAACATCGTATGAGGATCGTAATAAATGTAACCTCGGCATAATGAATAACTAAAGCAGAGAGAAAGTTCATTTTCCGGTTCCGTAGTTTGCTCCTCCAGCTTTGTCAACGGCTGTCTTGAGCAATTCATACTTGATATCACTCTTGTCATCCGCCAGTATCTCAGTAGAGAAATTCTGTATCCAAACAGACAGCGGTAGAAAGAGAGAAAACGAGACAGAAAGAAGAAAGGGAAGAAGAAAACAAAGAGAAATTGTAATGATATCAGTTAATGAAACTCCTAATTCGATCAAATACGTTGCAGCATTTAAGACGTGTATTATCAGTAGAGAGTGGTCAGTTTAGCCAACAAGACTCGTCCAAATACAAACTTGAAATGTCTAAACCTTTTGGTTATAAAGAGTTGTGAATTAATTTTAGGTTTATCATTAACCACGCAAACTCTTTTAACACCCTATCCATACTTATCCGATGTTTATCTGGTATTCAGTAGGATGTTCCCAGCCTGATATAGCCATCGACTGTTCTTCGCTCAAGTTTTACTGTCCTAATCGATTATAAATGAATATTGTTTGAAAGTTTCACTCGTGGAAGAATGATGAGAATAATGCTTCACGGTACAACGAGTTATCTTTCGGTTGTCATTAGCAAATAAGGGAAAACTTGAATTGACTGGATTTTGAAATATTGTATCATGTATGCTTCTTTGGAGAATATATATAAATCATCTTCAATTCAATTATACTAAGAAGTCATATAAATAAAATAAAAAAACCCAGGTCCTCCGTTAAGAGAAGTGACACATATTCAACTCAAATAACTGAGGCAGGGTTTGCAGTAATAACATTACAGGACACATAACATAACGAAGAATTAATAGGTAATATATATAATTAGTGCATAATAATTATAGGTCATAAATGGATTTATGCATCTTCGCACAAGATTGTTAAAGTAGAATCATAATCGTATTAATGCGTGTTATGTATGTTATATGTATGGGTTATATGTATGTTCCCTATTTCTCAAAAACACCTTTTCGCAGTTAAAATTATGTTTTGAGATGGGATTAAGCGAGTTGAAAAGTTATCGGATTTTTTAAAAAAGAAATGTGAAATCAGTGTTGATATATTTACTCGAGGCAGGGTGGGGTGTATGAGCTACAATCGGTGTCTGGTTGTATATTTGTAATCGTATTTTGACAGCAAATCCATCCCGGTATGCATTCGAATCTCAGCTGTCTACGCTACTGAATTGGGGGCATGATGATTAAGAAGACATATATGTCAATGCAACATACCTGATTAACATATAAAGCAGATAATATCAGGGTGAATGATGGCAACCTGCATGGGGCTGCATTCCAGCATAATGATTACACGCAAAAGGAGCATATAGATGTGCTAATAATTCACCACTATGGGAAGCTGATAACGTGATGGTTTTGCTACCATTGGACGCAGGTGCGATAGCTGCTGGGGGTAATTTAGTGAAAACGAACCTGACACCCTCCCCTTGGAACACTTGACACCTTTAGACCCCCACTACACACACAATTAGCTGTTCAGATTCATACAACGCTTGGGGTATACGGCTATAATACACTATGGTATGTTATAATCGAGATGCCTTATAGTCATAGGTTGTTAAAATAGATTATTCACTTTAGGGCCAATAAAATGTAGTCAATATAAACACCAAACTAGTCCTGTGAATGTACATCGAATTTATTTCCTGACTTAAATCCAATAAGAGTCATTTGTGAAGATCAATCAGATGACACGATGAATCAGACAAGGCACATTATTCTTTCAGAGGCTAGGCAATAAATATCTATAAAAAATGAATATCCATTCAATTTCGTCTTAATTTGATCAATTGCGACGTACATGGCAGGGGAGCCCATTAAAGCTGGTTTCTAATATTCAAGAAAACCCAACACAACAAACAAAACAAAGAAGAAGAGCATACTAATTATAACAGAAGCTGGTGCCAAGAGAAGGAGAAGCATTGATCAAACTGCGATTCCCGTACTTCTTGATCCCAGTGAATCAACTAGAAATCGTAGAGACTTGAAGGAAGAATCATGGCATCGTTTTGTATGATCCACGCAAGATCATTAAAGAACAAAACTAGTGAGTTAATTGATTTCGTCCTGGCCAACAAGCTGGACAGCGTTGGTGTGTGCGAAACATGGTTGTCTGCAGATGATGATGCTGTGTTTGGGGAACTGAACCAAAGATGATACGTCTTCAAACATAAGAGGAAAACATCGCCGTTGTATCAAGGTAAAATCCACCAGTCCCAGAGTGATATCAAGTCTTCTGAAGTAATGCAGATGGATATCATCGAGAACTCGAATGCCGTACACCCGAATCTTATATACAGACCTCTAGGATCATCACTATCTTTCACAATGAATTCTAAATTCTGCTTGATGGTTTGCTCTTTAAAAAAGCAAGTTTTATAATTTCAGGTGATTTCAATATATACATCGACACAACATCATCAGATGCTAGAGGTTTTGGCAATCTCCTTACTGCTCATGGTCTCGAATAGCACATCAATCAGCCGACGCACATTCGTGGGCATAACCCTCGACCTACCGATCTCACGGAAGAAGACTGACAACATAGAACTGTCGGAAATTAAAGTCATCAATCAAAAGAATCGAAAGACGTATCGAAAGACTGTTCTGTCACGAAACATTCAATCTGTCCAGCCATCATCCCTCCCCTCATTGATGATCTTAACGAAGATCGTTGTGAGGGAACTGAACCGTTTATGACGTAAACCTCGCTGTCAGTAATTACAATTCTACTTTGACAAAAGTACTAAAGTCACATGCTCCTGCCAAAGAGCGCTCCGTAATTGTACATCCAAACACCAAGTGGTACACTAAGAAAATACCAGAAGAAAGACTGCTGCGTTGACAACTTGAGAGAAAATAGCGAACGTCGAAGCTTGATGTACATCGCCAACTCCATCGCCAGCAGTGCCAGCAGGTCCAAACACTGACGCAACTCTATCACCAGCAGTGCCAGCAGGTCCAAACACTGATACAAATTCATCGCCAGCAGTGCCAGCAGGTCCAATCACTGATGCAACTCCATCGCCAGCAGTGCCACCAGGTCCAATCACTAATGCAAATCCATCGCCAGCAGTGCTACCAGGTCCAATCACTGACACAACTCTATCGCCAGCAGTGTCAGTAGGTCCAATCACTGACACAACTCTATCGCCAGCAGTGCCCGTAGGTCCAATCACTGACACAACTCTATCGCCAGCAGTGTCAGTAGGTCCAATCACTGATGCAACTCTATCGCCAGCAGTGCCAGTAGGTCCAATCACTGATGCAACTCTTTCGCCAGCAGTGCCAGTAGGTCCAATCACTGACACAACTCTATCGCCAGCAGTGCCAGTAGGTCCAATCACTGACACAACTCTATCGCCAGCAGTGCCAGTAGGTCCAATCACTGACACAACTCTATCGCCAGCAGTGCCAGTAGGTCCAATCACTGACACAACTCTATCGCCAGCAGTGCCAGTAGGTCCAATCACTGACACAACTCTATCGCCAGCAGTGCCAGTAGGTCCAATCACTGACACAACTCTATCGCCAGCAGTGCCAGTAGGTCCAATCACTGATTCGAGAAGTGAAGAAAAACTACAACTTAGAAAGGGTCAAGGAGTGTTCTCGTGATCTAAGGCGACTGTTCAAAGTTGTGAATGGTCTTGTGAACAGAAAGCAGAAATCGACTCCTCCGACTTGTGACCCAAACAAGGATCTAGCATCTGAATTCAGCAATTTCTTCAGAAGAAAGATAGAAATGATCCGGAGTAGTTAACCAAACATCAAGTCTTATCCAGTGTCTCCACAGACTGATGCTGTTTTGGACACTCTTGCCCCTACTTCCCCAGATGAAATTCGCAATAAGGAAAATACTAATATTTAGTTCTTATACAGTGCATAACACATAGCCACGGCTTGTCCCTATGCGCTTCTAGAGCAGAAAAATAAATAACATAATGGAGAATATATACCCAGTAGCAGAGGGGGGGGGGGACATTCTCTAAAAGAAAATATGCCAAAACTACAAAAAGGCCCCTTACTTGACGCCAAATAGCCTTGTAAAAGTCCGTTTCGCCCCAACACTTCTCTCGTATCCTGAATCCGTCTCTTCTTCTTCCTCTTCTTCTTCCTTATCCCCCTCGTACCTCATCCTTTCTTACTATTCATTTACCTTTTCTCTTCCGAAAATCCCCCAACATCACTAAAATTACAGAATGGGCGAAATTCAATGTAAAAAGGGGAAAGGGGAAATTGGAAGTGCAAGATGAGAAAGAAGATTTAAAAAGAGGGATATAAGTTTAGACAAAATAAAAAAGAGGTGGAAATTTAGGGGATGGTTGGGGAATAAGACGGAGAAGTATTTGGACCTTTGAATACTTACAAGGATTAGTTGTTTGATGAATGTCTTATCAGTGCTGACTTTGGCTTTTTTAAGAGCCGATACTCCTGCTCCGATCCATGTAAGGAAGACAAACTTTGCTCGACGACTCATCTCATCTCCTGTCTCCACACGAATATAACCATACGCCCTCTCGTCATCTGAACAAACCAAAGGAGATACACTTATTCCACATGGTGAATAATTTAAAAGGAGAGTCTACCCCAAAATAATATTTGTTTAATAGGAGCAGAAAACTTAGATGAACAGAACAACAAAAACTTTGAGAAAAATTGGACAACTAATAAGAAAGTTATGAATGCTTATATATTTAGACAAATTGACAACTGATGACGTCAGAGGTATACAAGTGGCCATTTATCACATTCATATCAATGTCATAAAATGTTACCTTTTTTTTCTCGGAAATATAATTGCCTCAAAACTTTGACCATAGGACATTTTCATGATAGATATCCACTATTTGCATGTTTACATTAATATAAACTTTGCATCTTTATGTAAAATTTATGAATTTTGCACCATGAATATAAAGAAAATTGTTATTAGTTGTGCACCAATGATGTCATCCAATTGGTAAGATCTCCAGAAATTTTCACTGATTTGCCCATTTTTCTCAAATCTGTAAAAATCCATAACTTTCTTATTACCTGTTCGATCCTCTTCAAACTTTTTTTGTTTTGCTCACCAATTTTTTTTCCTGTTTCTGTTAACAAAATTATCATTTTTGGGTACACTCTTCTTTTAAGTACTTACAGGATAAATACATGGATGCAGATTTAAAAGAAAATGCATTCATGGGTATATCATACTTTTAAAAGCAATAAGTCATATAAGTTAACTGGCGATAAGCGCATGACATACGTCATTACCATCGACCAAAATTTGTTAATGTGCATGAAAGATCACTGTTGAGGGATACCATTTATCCTATTTGTTGTCTGATTTGATTGGAACTTTTTTTTATCTGTTCGTCTGCATTTTCTGCTTTAAATCAAAGAAACCAGTACAGGAAGCCAAGTCTACAATTCCAATCAAAATGACACAAGACGAAAAAAGATAGAAAAACCCGTTTAGTAACAAACGTGTCAAACATGTATATTTTTTTCTTTTTTTCGTCTCGTGTCATGGTACCTGAAGAGTAGCGAGACTTTCTTTCTTTTTTGAGGGTTAAACCCCATTATTAGAGGAATATGTCTTCACTTGCGTTATACATTTTACTCATTTCATTTTTAGATAATTCAACGGAACGCAGTCGCTTCATGTGTGTGTGTGTATCAGTATAAAAGATGTAAAATCTGTAAACTATAGGTAAGTAAATCAGTAAAATAGATTTGAAAAATCAATTATTGCTTGCTTTATAGTACATACCTGTAAGTTTGACGAGGAATTCATCATACAACACACCCGTACATGAAACCACGATTTGTTTATCTTCATATTTCAACAGCAACCTGTAATCAAGTAGAACATTACGCAAATGATAAAAACTACATTATTTCCAATTGACAGTTTTCATTTTCCTTTCATTCGGGTGTTTCCTATTCATTTTTGTTCATTTTGCTTTTAAGGTCCTCTACTATGAATAACATATCATCACTCTTGTGCCCGAGAGATTCCCCAAATGTATATTTTATAAATAATTTTCCTTCATAAACAGATTGTGTATGTTACGTCATATTGCGGCAATCTGTCAGGGCAACTACTTTTATCAACAAAATATATTAGGATGTACTTTTACATTCCTCATCGTATCTTATATGTTAACTTGGTAATGTATTAAAATATATTAGGATGTACTTTTACATTCCTCATGGTATCTTATATGTTAACTTGGTAATGTATTAAAATATAATGAGCGTTTCTTGCCAACGAACGTAAGTATGTGGAATTGATAACAATAAGACTGCAATACTCTGAATCAGTTTGCATACATTACTTGTTGCTTTGTCGGGCAAGTTTTAGGATTATCAAAATCGCTCAGTGGCCGAATGCAGTACGCGAAAAGCTCTCGTACGCATAGTCATAGAGCTTTCATTTCGGAGAATACCCATGCAGTCTAGCCAGAGACACAGAGCTTTTGCATAAGAGAGTGCTGACTTCTCAACTAAAAAAAACCCAAAGCATTGTGGTAAGAATTGTTGATTGACTATATTATTTATTGTACAATTCTGATGTTGTTTACCTTCTTCATTGAACCAGGACTTGAAGGCCTGGGGATTGGGGCTAGATCAGCTTTATATTGAATTGGAAATGTTTTTCCTTCTAAAAACAAAATCTAAATAAATAAATACAAAATAACAACGAATAAAAATTCTCCATAATTTAATGAAAACTTGGCTGATTGATTGATTGATTAACTGGTTGTCTCTTTTCGATGCTCTTTAACAGAGTTGCTTGAAATCTCTCCGGAAGAGATGATAATAACTTATTTATCTATTAAGATTTTACCAGGAGAGAACGTTAATCAACAAAATTTGTTATTCCATGGAAATGTATTTGGTGTTATCGTTTAAGTTTTACTATAATTTTTATATCATCCTATCAGACATCTCACATACATTACGAATATCAAGTTACTTCGATTCTACCTTCATCCTCAGCTGAATTACATCGTGAAAATCATCAAAAAACTATCCATTTTTTAGAGTTTTTTCTTCAGAATTAGCATCTTTTGCTTTGACAACGAATTCGCGCAATACGCGGAATCCACCTGCGCCCTTATCCTGGTCCTAGATCTGTCTACGCGCTCATGCACCTAACTTTAACCGATCAATGCCTCTAACGTTAGGCCTACTGTTGGAATGCTCATCTTGTTCCTGCTCGATGGCGATTTCAAGACATCAAGTAAGATCTTTCCATTTATCTTACTGCCACTATAAAGACTCTTCAACACTGACTTTCACAATTTATCTATACGATTTACTGTTAACGTTAGTCAATTCAAAATGCCAAGCACGAAGTTACCTCTAATTTAGGCTAAAGATAACAATGCCACGACGGCCTAAGTATCCATGCGGCATCTGCAATAGTGCTGTAAACTGGAAGAGTCCTGGCTTCTCTTGCAACGGATGTAAATCTTGGTTTCACAAGAAATGTTTAAACTCTAGTTTAAACATTAGATCTGGATTAGATTCCAAAACTCTCCATCATGAGCACAAAGAAAGGTGGACTTGCACTTCCTGTGGAGATGGTTTACCAGAAGTTACACTCAGTCTCTCGGAGCAAGAAGAGCTTTCTATCAACTCTCTTGAACAAGATCTTCCCAATACGAGGACAAGTTCTACATCAAATAAACCACAGTATTGTTCAACATCAAAGTCCACAGAAAAACCTTTCACTGCGCCACAAACAAAGAAAATGAAAAACTTAGATATCCTAATAATTAACTGCCAGAGTCTATGAAACAAATCTGTTGAACTTTGGAACATCATCGGCTCATCATCTCCTGACATTTTCATCTTCACAGAAACGTGGCTTAAACCTGATATTCTGGATGGCGAGATCATGCCTTCAGGCTTTAATTACTCCCCTTTCAGGAGAGATCGCCCTGACGGGTATGGAGGAGTTGCGGTGGCCATCTCAAAGACTCTTGATGCTAAACTTCTACTTATCTCAGATGACTGTGAGGTCATATTTGTAGAAATTAATGTCAAGTCAAACAGACGCCAGGAGTCCATAATTTTAGGAGGAATCTATCGACCCCCTTCTTCAGGTGACGATTATATGGAGAGTGTTTGCAACAACATCAGAAGGGTAGCGAACCAATACAAGAAGTCCGTCTTGTGGATCGGAGGTGACTTTAATCTACCAGATATCGACTGGGACAGCTACACGATCACTGGTCATCGTAACACGCAGTCTACTAACGAAGCTATCTTCAACGTTTCCGCTGATGCAGGTTTGGAGCAAGTGATCACCTTTCCAACCAGGCTGGATCACACACTCGATCTCTTTTTCACCAACAGACCATCCTACATCGTCAAGTACTATCCAATGCCCGGCCTTGAAGATCATGACATTGTGTTTGTCAGCACAGCAATGGGTAGACCCACAGTACGCCACTGCTATTGCATAAAATGTTGCGTTTAAACGCAAGTCAGAAAATTCAACGCAACTCTTTTTCAACTTATCGGGAGCGCGTGTTTAGGACTTGCGTTTAATTTTCCGAGTTGCGTTTAAATGCAACTTTGTATGCAATAGGGCCAAGATCACAGAAGAGCAATTAAGAACTTTTTGCATTAAAAAAGGTGTTGAAACAACATCTTCTAAATTTATCATCTTCTTAACTTAGTTGATTAGGCAATTTCGCTTACTTATCTTCATTCTGTACATTCATAGAGATCCTCCCCTACTTTTGGGTCTTCAGATGTTATTTATGATTATATTCATTGTTTTGTTTTTTAATGTTTTTTTTTGGGGGGGGGGGGGTTTCTTTTTTTTTTTTTTTTTTTTTTTTTTTTTTTTGGGGGGGGGGGGGGTTACCTTTTTTTTTTTTTAATAAGGTTCATACTTTGTCATGTTTCTATGTTATCAATGTATAATTATGTTCACAAGCGTAGGGTAGTTGTGTAGTGATAAGTACATGTATCTTAGTTCCGTTTGTTTTGTTTGCTATGTGGACCCCATTGAAAATAAGCCTTGTCGGATTTTGTGGAATATCCAGTCATGTTTGTTGCTACCGACGAACAAATGAAATCAAATCAAATGAAAAGCACAAAATAGTGAATATAGAGGTAAACTGAAACCTGAAACCTGAATCCAGCAAAAGAAAATATTTTTGAATAAATTTATTACACAAATCTCCTTTCATTCATCGGTATCCCCGATTTCACTCGCGTTCTCTCTCTCTCTCTCTCTCTCTTCCTCCTTCATTCCTTCTATATTTTCTTTTGCTCATTTTCTGTACTCCAATAAAAAAAATATTATGATTATTCTTCCCTCGCAACGATCGTGGAACCGCCCGAGCTAGGGTGCTACACCCCGGTTAATTGCCATCTCGTCCAATGCCATCTCGTCCAATGACCGTTTCGTCCAAACGCGCTACGTCCAACATTACTTCGTCTATAAACATGTTGTCCAATAAACATTTCGTCCATTTGCCGCTTTGTCCAATAACCAATTTGTCCAAAATCCCGCTCGTCCAATAGCCATTTCGTCCAATAGCCAGTTGGTCCAATAGCCAGTTGGTCCAATAGCCAGTTGGTCCAATTGCCAGTTTGTCCAATTGCCAGTTGGTCCATTTGCCAGTTGGTCCAACTGCCACTTGGTCCAATAGCAAGTTAGTTCAATTTTAGATCGGTCTCGTATTGATTTCGGATAATACGCGCTTAGTATATATCCATTTAGAGGTGTCGATTATCTATCATTCTATTACTACTTTTACCAAAGATAGACTTAATTAGAATTTAGAATCGCAAGTTTCATCAAATTAAATAAGCAAGAAGATGAAAAAGATTCAGTTTGTAGTTGTCTGTTTGTTAGGTTTACCGTTTGTTAAAAATGCGATATGATTTTTTTTTTAAATATAAAATGGGATTATTCAATTTAAGAGCTACCATCATGTGCGTGTCGTGGGGGGGGGGGGGGGGGGGCTTTTTGCATGTATATAACCGGCACCAAAATTGATGAAACAGAGGATATCGGAAGTCACTTAGGGTCGCGCCAATCCCTGAGCTGACAACTTTTTTTTTATTATTATCTTATCAGCCCCCCGAGGCGCAAACTTTGCTTAAGTCAGCGCCAAATTTTAGATGGAGACCTTTTTAATTTCATTTTTTCTTTGCTGCTTGTCACCTGCAAAATGGAGGGGACGCCAAATTGTTAATTTACCAATGCCCTTCTCCCGGTCTCCATTTCGTGCCCAGGATTTGGAAATTGGGGGGAAGCTTATTGGAGAAGTATCTGAATAAAATTTATCTATATGCCTTGTTGTTCCTATATAAATAATACGTCTAAAACAAATTAATTAAATTCTTCTGGACATAGCAAATTTCATTAATTTTATGCTGGCCAAAAAAATATTTTCCTCCCTCATCCCATTTCACCTTTCCTCCCCTCGATCTGTATCATGTTTTTACAACAAAAGGCATTGTATTACACTGTTTTCATAAAAAAAATCTCAACTGCCCGATCCAAGATGTCGTCTGAATGGTTAATATTGCATATAAACTAAACTGGGAAAATATTAGGGTTCAAAATGTAAAACACTACCTGCATATATGCACACTATACTGCGTTTATGCGTCAGACTGACGCTTTAATTCCATTTATTTTCTTCATTTTTGCATCCTTTATTGATTATTTCATCTATCTGAATGTTAAACAATTTCTTAAACAAAATGCGCTAGAGACAGTAGCTTAAATGTTTATACCTAACATTTATTAGGCTCTCAATACTACAGGTAAATGAAATGGGGAAATATTTGTTATTTTTATTTTATTTATCTTATTTATTTATTCACCATTCATAGGTTGGATTGCCTTATTCAGCCTACAGGCTGGTTTTCAATGGGGTCCATAGTGACAATCAACTAAATAAACTAAATGGTGTGCACCTACATTTTCTTTTGAGATTGTATAGTCCCAGGGCTGGGATTATTTCCTTCTCATGGTTTCGGTCATTGATTGCTGCCATCACCACGCCAAAAAAAAAAAACTACCCCCCCCCCCCCCCCAAAAAAAAAAAAAAAAAAAAAAAAAAAAACCAGCATGTGTACAACTGGCTACTTAGCATGTCATTCCCTACTCACAAAAGAGAAGAATCACTCGTAATTATTTCAATGAATTTTTAATCAATTTTCCTACATCTGGAAACAGTTGAATATGATTCTTATAACATTGTGAAACATAGGGTAATCAGTTGCAGACATGAATGAACTTACTTATTGAACATTGTCTCGAGGAGGTATAGGAAATGACAAGATAGAAAGATAGGTAGAGAGTAAGAGAGAAAGGAAAGAACAAAGGAGGTAAATGGAATGACAAGATAGAGAGTAAGAGAGAGAAGGGAATCATTCGGGGTGGAGACCGTGAATAACCATTTTTGTTACTCCCATCAATGTAATGTTCAATTGGACCAACTGGCAATTGGACCAAGTGGCTATTGGACCAACTGGCAATTTGACCAAGTGGCAATTGGACCAACTGGCTATTGGACCAACT
>BQKZ01002810.1:14256-24860 GCA_036244855.1 Temnopleurus reevesii | reverse complement strand
TTTCTTCATTATTAGAGCATGGGAAAAGAGAGCAGTTAACATAACAATTATTCATTGTGAATGAAGGTTTGGCACTTTTGGCTACCCATACTTAAACCACAGATTTAGACCAGGGTTAACTTAAACCTCGCTATCGGAATACCGGCCCCAGAGTTTTCATTCGATTGAGTGATAGTTTCTGTTTAATTCATAGGAATTACGCTTTTTTGAGAAGCTGTAATTCGATTTAGCACAAATAGAATTTCGGTTTTCGCCACGGCATGATCTTATCATTCAATTTCATTTTTAGCAATCATATTGATACAATTTGCATTATAAATTGATTTTAGATATATTTGCCGTGTTTACTGGGTGTTCTCCTTTTTTAAATCTGTAATTTTTGTCAAGATATATATCTAATTGTTTCCATTGTTTTGTTTCATTTCTTCAGATTTGTTTTATTTTTGTTTGTTTTGGGTTTCTTATGAATTCTTGTCATATACAGCCTACATAAAAGGTGACTAATGTTAATTTTTTTTCTCTCAATTATAATGGTCGACGTAAATTTTCTTTAAAAAAAAATCAACCATCATATAAACTGAAACAATGATCTGCCAGATGTGATTCCTTATATTGATCATAATTCCATTTTAAATCACGAGGGAATGAAAGGAATACGTAATGCGACAGTGTAACGAATAGTATACCGTATAATCTCGACCATAAGCACCAATAACTTGAAGAGTTTTCGTGCTTGTTGGATATGATTGACATAGCGCCCGTTCTCGGTAGAGAGAAAAGTAAAATGTTTATTAATGATTTCAGCTCTCAAAACTTCCCCCCAAATTAACATAATACATATTCATAAGTCCTCTCAGTCCTAACTATTGAACAGCTATCGAGTAGATTGCATTCATCGTTTTACAATACGTCTTGCTATGCTAAAGAGGATTGGAACAAATTAAAGCTCATAATGAAATAGTTTCAATTGAACTCAGATACCAGAGCTGCTGATTGACCGGATTAATGAATACCATTCATTGGCGATGATAATTGCATCATAAGTACAATGTTTCAGAATGAATCAAATAATGCAAGACCTGCACTAGTGTTTACGGCGGATTTGGTTTTATGAAGCCGTATATGTGAGAAATTCGTGGATCGAATCTGAAACTATAAAACCGAATCCCCCAATTGTTTTGTCTTATCATGTCATATTTTTAGCAATGTATATATCAATATAATTTATTTTATCATTCATGCCAATTAAAAGCTTTATTTTATTGATTTGCCATGTCGTATTTTTAAGCAATCCGATATATTATTCATGTATTTCACATTCTTTTTCATACTGATGCAGCCGCAGTCACAACACCTCGTCTTCTGCGTCCAGTCACATACAGGAGACCCATCGAACACGATTGAACACACCACTTTTTCAGATAATAATTAATTGCCCCAGAACAAAGAGTCGTGTTGATTCGTGCTTAGTCAGGGCTTCTATGTGACTGGAGGACTTTTTAATTTTTTTTATTTTTCTATTAAAGAAGAATGTTACCCATTAGGTAATATTCACTTATATTAACCGTTTAACATGTCTCTACCTATTGGTCTATATGAAGAACTTCAGCAAATTTTGCGAAATTTTAACGTACGGTATCGTCTGCATTGTTTTTCAAGGGGGCAGCCATCTCTTTCATGATCCATTGATCTCAATATCAATTACAAGCAAAAATCTATACGACAAACAATATTACATCACGAATTTTTTTTTTAATCTGTTTCTACTATAGAAAATGTATTTTATTGGGCCTGCTTGACACGATTTGCCTCGATAAGCCTAATGTAGTGTAGGCCTACATGTATTGTCTGTATACTGGTGAACACAAATATTTCAGTTGGTGGCCATATTATATCACGTGTCAATAATATCCCATTTCTTGGTATCTTGGTTGATGAACTTCTTTGCTAGTGCTGGAAACCCCATATATCAAATGTTTGTTCAAAAGTTTCCAGAGGTATAGGAATCATTTCCAAGCTCAAATATGATTTACCCCGTAACGTTTTAGTAACTCTGTACCGTAGTATAATTTTGCCTCATTTAACTTAGTGTAATATGATCTGGGGTAACACCTATAAAAGTTATCTTGACAAATTAATCTGTTCACAGAAACGAGCAATTAGACTAATCTCTCGATCTGTCTCAATTCAACTGTAAAAGCAAACAATTATTTTATGATTTACATATTTTGCCTATCCATAATTTGATATCTATGAACACACTGATTTTTATGTTTGAATACCATTCTGGTGTCCTCCCAAAATTATTTGATAACATGTTTATTCTCAACGCATCGGTACATTCTTATAACACTCGTCAATGTAATATGTATCATCAACCCAAGGTGTCTTCTACATTAGCCTTAAAATCATTCCGTATTAATTGTATTAAAGAATGGAACGATCTTGATGTAAACATTCAGCAAAGTAGTACTTTTCTTGTGGCTTTACAAAATGAGTAGATATTCATGTATATTTACAATGTATCTTTTGTTTGTTTTCAATCCCCCTCTCTTACATCTTTGACATTCCTCTCTCCTTACATTTACATTCCACCTCATATCCTCCATTCATTTCATTCCACCTTCGTTCTGGTCTCCCTTTTCTCTCCTCTTATCTTTCTCTCTTTCTCTCTCTCCTACGCATGAATGATTCTGAGTGGTTGTGTTGTGTGCTGAGTGAGTGATGAGTGATTCGTAATTAAATTTGTAGCCACTATGGGACTCTGATAATAAGCTTTTGCTTCTCTAGAGTATCCCACCATTTTAATTTTATGTTTGTCACTTATATTTAATATCTATTACATAACTATGTATTTTATAAGTATACTGTATATTAAAATGTATTGTGACTTTTTAAAATGGAAAAATAAAGTAATTGAATTGAATTGAAATTGAATTGATGTTTTATTTTGAGGCTATCATGGCTATAGAACACGAAAACATGACTGTGAATAGCCAACCAGCTGTACTACCTATTTTTCTTTTGTTATGGTCTACCGACAATTGTTTAACGTTATAGAAAGTTGCGGTCATGGATTGAAATAGCCAACTAATACTACAGACTCCTCTCTTCCATTTCTTTTGTAACAATGAAACGTTAATCCTATTCCGCAAAATGCCATGGCCATTCCAAGATTATAGAATTATTGTGAACACAACGGTGTTTTTAAACTAAATCCAGACCGGTATTAAGATATATCAAATATAATTATGATGAGTTTTATGTAAAGTGAATTTTTATTCAAATTCTAAGTTTATATTTTTATCAAGAACGTTTGTATTGGAGATAACAAAATACCTTCTTTTACCAAAAAACAAAATGGGTATTGCTCGCTAGCAGACGACATTTTGGCTCAGGAAATAGTTATTTATCCCCCAATTCTTTACTTTCATGTTCAATATATCATATTCCAATAATAAGTTAAATTATTCTTGGGGTTTCAATCCCCTCTAATAGTGGTGATCCCACACTTATTGAAAAAAAAATAACAGCATTCCATGGCAGCGTTAATTCCTTTGTCTGTTGAATAAACATTCCTCGTGTAAAAGCTTTTAGTTTACAGATGCCCAACAATAGATTAATGATAAAATACGACGCATTCTCTTTTTCTCTCTTTTTGTGAAGCAAATGACAGGGGCGGATATGCAAGCAATGGCGACGAAAATTTGATCTTCCCGCTCGACTGAGCCCCCCAAAACTTACTTTCAGTCGGCCACCACCCCTTCGCCAGGGCGAGGGTAGAAATGAAATTTACACAGGAAACAATGGTTAATGCGGGTCCCATTTAGAGGCTGCTGCCAGCTCGCCCCCTTCTGGATTCCCGTTGAATAGAATGAAACTTTTCAGAACAAAAGAAAGTAGGGCTAAACTCTTTTCCGGATTTCAAATCATGCCGTTCGAAGACAGCTTGTGCCGCAAAACACAAATTTAAAATGACAGACTGTTAAATCTCGATAAAATGATTGACGAAGGGATAACCCCCCTTTCTATTCATCATTATGTTAAAAAACGATTGTCAAAATATTTTCGGATGACTAGCCATTGATACGGCTCGATCTTCCGTAATTTTTAGAATTTACAAAAAAAAAACACCCAAAACGCAAGGACCTTTGAATGAAATTGTAGCGAGAAGCTTATGGAAGAATTGCAATACAATATTGCACAATTAACCTGCTTAAAATCCAATATACTTGTTACAATGTTATAGATCTTTGTGTCCGTCCATGATAAGAATTTAACGATTCGTGAAATCAATTGATCAATGGCAATATAACGACTAAATGAGATCAAGAACCTACATTTGAATTAATCCAGGCTTACGGGTCAACTCTTTATCTCG
The DNA here is from genome assembly GCA_036244855.1 of Temnopleurus reevesii. Classification (NCBI taxonomy): domain Eukaryota; kingdom Metazoa; phylum Echinodermata; class Echinoidea; order Temnopleuroida; family Temnopleuridae; genus Temnopleurus; species Temnopleurus reevesii. The sequence goes on along the minus strand of BQKZ01002810.1, from coordinate 20,479 downwards.
ATTGATATAATTACAAATCATGAATTTGTATAAAAGTAGGCAGGTAATTGTAATTAAGCTTATCTTATCACTATTCATTTACTTAACCATTTTGTACCAGAGAGGGCGCTTGTCAAGAAAGTTATGTTGAACGGTGAGATAATACGGTATAGACGGTGATTCAAATGTGAACATTTTTGTAAATCAATCATTTAATATGCTACTAAAAATCTGTACAGAATGCATACTTATTACTCTTCTATCTATTCATAATATACCCATATTGATCACTTCTTTTGGATTCACTTGCATTATCAACCTGCTCTTTTAAATTGAATATCTTTCAGAAAAAGAATGCTAATCGCTAAATTCAAAATCTAAAAATAACGCTTCAATAATCACTGGCGATTTTGAATGCTAACTGGCTCGTTTCTAAATTGAATAAAAAGAATTCACAAAACTTCGACAAACATAGTTAATCGAATGAAAATATATCAAAATGGAATGATAATTTACACGGCGTGAAAATTGCGTGAATTTGGCCGGAAAATCCAATATTGTATCACGCCCTCCAAGAAAATAAGAAGATGACCGAAAACAACTCTACCTGCTGGCTAGCAAACTTACAGCAAATGTTTCAACAAACAAAGACATTAATAACAATGAATGTCTAGATATAGATGAAATAGTATGCAGTGATGAGATGATTGGAGAAGAGGTGGAACAAAAGACAATAGAAGCTTATAACAGTCAATTCTCAATGGATTTGTATAGTGACTGTTTATACGGACATGAGCAAAATATCGATTATTCAAAGAAAATATTGAAACAGAAAAATATTTATTTATTTACCAAACACCACAACATAAGATAAAATATATGCAGACTACAAATCAGTTCACATAACCTTGAAATAGAAGCTGGAAGACACCGACGCCCTTCAGAAATCCCCAAAGATTTACGATTTTGTAATGAATGTGAAATGGAAAAGGTCGGTGACGAAATCCATTAAATTCTAGAATGCTCAAGATATACAAAGGAAAGAACTACCTTAAAAACATTAGCGAAAATTGCAAGAATTTCTCAAACCTTACCCCAAAAGAACAATTCATTAAAATTATGAAACGCGATAATGATAACTTAATTGCTCATTTCGGTAAATTCATCAAGTCAGTTATAAATAAACGAGGGGAGTTGTCAAGCGCTTAGAAAATGACTATGTATTTTGTTGTCAAATCTTTATTTTATTATTGCAATGAAACCCTTCATATTTTCTTTATTTTGTATAATTTATTTGACATAACACAATGTATATGAAAAAAAATGTAATAAGAACAAAATGCTTGAACTTGAACTTGACATTTTATTTATCCAAAAAACATCCATACATCAAATATATTGTACATAGTATATGAATATACATATGAATATCCATTGTAAAAGGTTAGAGGATAAAAGGAACCAGAAAATAGCATAAATGCTAGTCAAGTCTGGTACCTTGTCTTCAAATACACTGCACTAATAGAGTAATTTTAACTTGCTAAAGTATACTCGAAAATGAGATAATGATATGTAGAAAATGAAACAATAACAACACAAAATATGATACATGAATTTACATGCATCGACAAGAAAAATAAGTGTAACGAAAAATGTTCATACACAAAAATAAATCATATTAATATCATGCTGGCTGTATATTCCAATAACGTTCAAATGAATAAATTCCAACTTGAATTTTACCACACATGACATGGTTTAGATAATAATTGTTTTACTCTCATTCTGTGATGTATTATAGCTATTACAAAATATCCATCTTTTCGTAAAAAGGTTTGAAAGTATCATTTTGCCTTCAAAACAAAAACAAAAAAGAAAAGAAAAAAAAAGAAAAAAGAAATCAAACATTTCAATGCCTGTCAAAATGCATAAGAATATATATTTCAGTACAATAGGAAACTGTATTTCAAGATGTTTAAGTTTGTTTCAAGTTTCACCAACGTCTGATGGGATGATTACACATGCCGTCATTATCATGTCTCATTAAAAGTCACGGTAACGACCCCGAGACAATTTTGAATTCCAGACGGGCTAAAACGGTATTTCAAAGCATCAAAGCCGAGACAAAATTAGTCTGCAAGCACATACCTTAGACTTTCGGCGTGAGCATGTGCAGAGCATGATACAGGGTAGTCACACAATATGCATACCCTGTATCTGCACGGTATGCACACACCGAAAGTCTATGGTATGTGCTTCCAGACTAAGACAAAATAGAGACACGACATCTTTTGCAGATATCATGTACCGCTGAGTTGTCATCTTCGTAAATCTGTTGCACGAAGGGATGCCAGCGTGCTCGTTGTCAAAGTTTTGCCTTACTCACATGTTTGCGTAATATCTATATTTAACCAAACAATATCATTTGTAATTACAAACAAAAACGCGGAATAATTCTCGGAATTGCACTACTAACAGAGAAATTTTAAACAATGATATCCATCATAAACAATAACAATGTTTATTATTTAATATCCAATGACGAAAAAGACTCCTTTTCTTATATCTTCGGAAATCACAAACGAAATAATGCTAGGTCAGGTATCTGTCTATCGTTAGTTTAAAGTTTAGACAAAAGAAAACCTTCGAATTGTTACAGAATAAACTTTTCCCTGATTTTTATCCCAGGTTTGACTCTTAATTAGTTTGAATCAAATATTGTTACATTATCATGGAAAAAACCTATCCGACTGTTATTTTTTTTGTAAAATTAGATAAAAGAAAAAGCAATAGAATTAGCCACGTAACATTGCGTACTCTTCAAACAGGGTCTACACTCATAGGAATATTCTATAATTCTATGACAAAAAAACACAAAAACAAATGTGTTTGAGCTTTAAAAAGGGAATATTTTTCCTAAAACGAATTGTATTAATTGTGTTTATGTGTCTTGTAATTCACTCATATCCCTTTTTGAAGAAAATAATTCGCATTTTTGTATGAATATTAAAGTTCACTGCATATTTCTTCTATTGGGCAACTAAAGGTCCCGTCGTGTTTTTAGCGCCCCCTCCATCCCGACTGAGCCGACAAGCAAGCAAGCAAGCAACAACAACAACAACAACAACAACAAAAAAGGGTTTCACGCGAAATTTGGCACCGCNGGGGGGGGGGCTGAGAAGAGCTGAGAAGAGCTGACAAGCAAAAAAAAGTCATCACCTAAAATTTGGCGCCCCTCTTTCACGATTTGGCGCCCCCTTTCAAGCAATTATAAGGCCTTTGGCCATCAAACTTCGGCGCCCCCTAGCTCTGACCCGGGGGAGGCGAGCGCCCCCAAGCCCCCAAGCCACCCCGACGGTGCGTGCACCGACCGCGAACATCCCGATACTAAACTCAGATAATTCCATGCAATTCGACACAGTCTCTTTTTTTTATAGGGTTAGGAGCAAAAATAAAATATGACACCCAAAATGTAATCATCTCGCCTGCACAATTAAAATGTGATTTTATCTTTCTTAATTATTTTTGATTGATTTATAGTTTGTTAAAGAAACTTAAACATGAAATACTTAAACATGAAATACAATGACAAAAAACGGAAACGGAATCAAAACTTTGGCGATGCCGCAATACCTGTAGCACGGGATGGTATCTCGGGGCCGCGGACCCCGAAAACCCCAAGTAATTCAAAATGAACAACTAAACAAACAAACAAACAAACAAACAAACAAACAAAAAACTCTCCATTGACTGGACTTCTCTCGAATATTTTGTTGTCATTATAGTCCAGTTCGCTATATGTCACAAAATTTCCCGAGTAAAAATTTTATGGAGAGTAGGAAAACTATATATTCTCGGACTATGTAGGTTAATACGAAGGCAGTAACCCATGTTTGCATTTGCACAACATCCGATTAAAGCAACCATTGGGGATTTTCAAAATGGCCGCCATTTGTTGAACACTATTTATAAAATCGAGAAAAACCCTATCGAAAATGCATAATTACCCCACAAAAATGGTACCAAATTCTCTGGCATTAAATTATCTTGAATATGAGACCAAAATATATTGATATAATAATCCAGAACAATGAATTTTTATCCAAAGAATATTAATTTTTGTATTTTTTTCTGCAATTAGGCATTGATCTTACTTTGGGATTTATCGATTCCTTTTGAGATTTGCCTTGGTAAGATCCTCAGAAATATTGCAATACATCTTCAACCGATACCCCAAATTTCAGGTTTGTGGGATTTCAAACACGCAAGTATTTGCAGGGGAAAGCCTGAGCCTAAGGTGAGATTTTGATATTCTCGGATGCGCCAAAAACACCAAAATATCGATAACCCATTATTCTACTCAAAGCGACCGCTGTTTAGAGCATCTCCCCGTCTCCGCCACGGCAAGTAAAACGCTCGTTTCTTGACCGCTACCACTTGATAGACGATCTGGTTATACAATGTGATATTGCGTTATAATAGTTCATATTTGTAGGATGGAGCATAATATATAATAGTCATTTTCATATTGTCACATAACATTGATACAATAATACGCAGCTAAAGTGCCGTAGCGGTAATAATTCATGGGCAAATTGTATGCTTTCGTATAAGTATATTGATATAAACAATAATCTTGTCCATCAATCGAAGTATACTGGCCTATAAATTGAGTTTGATAAATCTTATTTATAATTCTTGACAGCATGTTTTAAACCTATTGCACTGTCAATTGCTGACAGTCCTAAATATGAAACATTTTTGTCACCATTCCTTCCGAACACAAAAAGATAGATAATCATAAAAATAAAAGGCTAATAAATTCTAAATTCAGGTTGTGGGTATCTAGAACTCTAGACGTACTGAGTATGAGGAAAATATTCAATTCATGAGTATATGAACAAAAACAGAGAATACAGAAAATATCTTAAAAAATTGCAATACTTGTTGACAATATTAACAGCAGGAGGAAAATATAGGAGGAGTTAAAGAAATACAAAATTGCAGAATAGAAAAAAAAAGAACGAGGGGTAGATGTGATTAATAAATAGGAGGAATATGTTGAATAAGGATGGAGACTAGGCGGGAACAGAGAATTATATGAGAGAATGATGGTAAATGATGATGAGATGGAGAAGAAAGGAAAGGAGGGACTTATGGATAAGGATAAAGGTTAATAAGATTTTGTAATGGATAAGCTTAAAAGAGGAAAGAAGAGATAACGAGGGGAGTGGGGGGGGGGGAGACGAAATTGAGATGGGGGAATATAATTATGAAGAGGGTATCGAGGAGGACTACTAAAATAGGGGGAGGGAGAAAATAGAAATGCGAAGAATAAATATTTCTAAAAAAGAAAGCAGGAGCGGGAAAGGAAGAAAGGTGGTATCCATAGATCCATAAAGTCCGACAGTCGAAAGTTTAGAATGTTTTTTTATCACCACATAGAATGTTATAATTTCATTTCAACGATATGTAAAGAACAAAATATAACTCTTTGTATAGAGTATCATTAAATAATGGTTTCAACGTATTGACATTAATGCCTATATTGGGTTATAATATCTTATATTTTGGGATGTCGTTTTTTATATATATTATTTACATAATTCTTCATATATAACGTAGACATACTAAAACAAAGTAGTGTTCATAATATTAATGGATATATTACATGCGTTTATATCACTATATTGATACAAGATATGTCGAAGATATGTCATATAAATGGAACGATCATGTTCAGGCAAAGGGGAATCAGTAGCGGGGAAGGGAAGAAAAAATGACATCCGTATTTAAAAAAAAGTTTGACAGTCCAAAATGTTGAATTGCTTTGTCTCACGACATAAAATGTTTAGAAAAGACTAGAAAAAACTCATATCCTCCTGCGCCCTCGCCTCCTCCCTCCTGTATCATCCTACTTGTTGTTTCACTTATCAAGTTAAAGTGAAGGCCAAAGTGTGAGGAGGGGATCGCTATCTTTAACAATATCTACAACTGCCTGATCTTGAAGTCGTTTAGACCCTTCTTTTTTTTGGGGGGGGGGGGGGGGCTGGGGGCTTCTTGTTGATACCGCTGACTGCTGAATTTACCATCAAATTGCATATACAGAAATATATCAATATGATTAATAGATTTTCATTGTAATAATAATAATGACCCATCTAAACTACTGACCAAAATCAAACCCGTGTCAAGATACTGCTTAACTAATCGAAGAGTGATATTAAAGTGTGTTAAAGTAAAT
>BQKZ01002810.1:0-13834 GCA_036244855.1 Temnopleurus reevesii | reverse complement strand
GGGGGGGGGGGGGGGGGGGGGGGGTAAACACCTCAACCCCTTGAATATCCGCCATTTCTCTTCAATCCGCCCCCTCTTTATTTTCTTCCTCCTCATCCGCCACTTCATCACCTTCTTCATCTCCATCTTCTTCCTCCTCTCACCATTTCATTCTACCACCACCTCTACCTAGATTTATTTCTCTCAATGTAATATAGGTTTAAAAGCATATAAAATTGTCAAGAATTGTTTTAGATTTTCAGCAGACCCTCTAAACTGGCCAAATATGATTTGATTTATGATATCAGACGCGTAGCCAGGACTGCTCTTGAACGGGATGGGGTGGTGTTATGGAGGCGCACGGCTTTTGTCCCGCTATTTTGCTATACATTTTGTGCATTTTCACGTTATCTAACACTTTAACGGGGGCATTCTAATTATATTAAATATCGTCGACAGTATCAATCTAGCGATTTAAACGCATGTAATATACCCATGAGTTATGAACAATACTTTGTTTTAGTATGTTTACGTTATACTACATCCCAAAATATTAAATATTTAAAAAAAAATATTTCTTGATTTTTACATATCTTTGAAATGAAGTTAGAACATTTTATGCGGTGAGACAAAAAAAAAAACCAATTGTAAACCTTCGAATGTCGAACTTTTTTAAAATTCTTTTATCATTTTTTTTCTGCCTTTCCCGCTCCTGCTTTCATTTTTTACATTTATTCGTCTCATTTTTATCCCCCTATTTTACTTGTCCTCCTCGATACCATCTTCATATATTTTCCCCATCTCAATTTCGTCTTCTCCCCTCCCCTCGTTATCTCCCATTCCCTCTTCTAAGCTTACTGTTTAATTATCATTCATTCTAAAATGTTATTAACTTACATGTTTATCCTTATCCGTAAGTCCCTTTTTCCATTCTTCTCCATCTCATCATCATTTACCATCATTCTCTCATATAATTCTCTCTTCCCGCCTAGTCACCATCCTTATTCAACATCTTCCTTCTATTTATTAATCACATCTACCTTTCGTTCCTTCTTTTTCTATTTTGCATTCTTGTATTCCTTTTCCTCCTCACATTTGCCTCCTGCAGTTGATATTGTCAACAAGTATTGCAGTTTTTAAAGATATTTTCTGTATTCTCTGTTTTTGTTCATGAATTGAATATTTCTCTCATCCACAGTTCTACCCACACCCTGAATTACGAATAACCTTTTATTTTTATAATTATCTTTTCTTTTGTGAAAGAATGGGGACAAAAAATGTTTCATATTTAGGACTGTCAGAAAGTAACAGTGCAATAGGTTTAACAAAATACATACAATGCTGTCAAGAATTATAAATAAGATTTATCAAACTCTATTTATAGGCCAGTATACTTCGATTGATGGACATGATTGTTGTTTAAATCAATATACTGATATAAACGCATACAATATGCCCATGAATTATTACCGCTACGGCACTTTAGCTGCCTATTATTGTATCAATGTTATGTGATAATATGAAAATGACTATTATATATTATGCTCCATCCTATAAATATGAACTATTACAACGCAATATCACATTCTATAACCAGATCACCTATTAAGTTAAGTGTCAGTGGGAGCGGTCAAGAAACGAGCGTTACTTGCAGGGGCGGAGACGGGGAGACGCTCTATTGAACAGCGGCGTCGCGACGCGTCGCTTTGAGCAGAACAATCGGTTGTCGATATTTTGGTGTTTTTGGCGCATCTGAGAATATCAAAATCTCACCTTTCCTCTGCAAATACTTGTGTGTTTGAAATCCCACGAACCTGAAATTTGGGGTATCGGTTAATCATGTTTTGCAATATTTTTGAGGATCTTACCTAGGCATATCTCAAAAGGAATTTTGAGGAATCGATGAATCCAAAAGTAAGATCAATGCCTAATTGCAAGAAAAATACAAAAATTCATATTCTTTGGATAAAAATTAATTGTTCTGGATTATTATATCAATATATTTTGGTCTCATATTCAAGATATTTTAATGCCGGAGAATTTGGTACCATTTTTGTGGGGGTAATTATGCATTTTCGATTGAGTTTTTCCTCGATTTTGTAAATAGTGTTCAACAAATGGCGGCCATTTTGAAAATCCCAGATGGTTGCTTTGAAGACCGCACACCACTAATTATGTCAGGTGATCATTGTTGGTCAGGTGACATCGTACCAAAGATATTCATGTAATTAAAAGAAATAATAATATGAATTAGGCCTAAATGGCAGATATTCCAGCAATATTTTTCATATGAGCATTAAAATGAACTATTGGTGGTTCATGATCGAGTCCAATGAGATGCCAGCTAGGAATTTGGACCAGGTTGGATTTTGGGTAATTTTTGAGTCTTGTGCAAAACTCCATATCCCAACATGGTCCCAGCTAATTCATAGGTAGTTTAATTTCCAGACCATTTTCTGAGAGAATGAGCTGAAAGACCACCCTTCATATTTCATGAAGATGGAGGAAGTAAGATGATCTACTAACACTTCAAGTCTGAATGTTACTGTTCCTAGCACTTATTTTTGATGATTTTTTTTACTTTTTACTCTTTTACACATGAGTCAATGGGAATATAATTAGTGGTGTGCGCCCTAATCGGATGTTGTGCAAATGCAAACATAGGTTACTGACTTCGTCTTTACCTACAGAGTCCGAGAATAAATAGTTTTACTACTCTCCATAAAATTTTTACTCGGGGAAAATTTGTGACATAGCGAACTGGACTATTACCATACCTGACTATTACCATAGATTATACAAATAGAGAGAATCCAGAACATGCTCGTCTACCTCGATTTTTATGTAATTTGCCTAAACGTTAAAGTGGAATACACTTGGGATCGTTAATAAAGGCTTATTATATATGAGTATGGTCCTAGAGGTGTATATAACACTTTGGGATTCATTTCCGTTCATAAATATATCATTGAAATCAGAAAAATGCAATTTTCTGATTTACCCCCCCCCCCCACGTAGTTCATTGCGTGGGGTCNTTATTTTGTTGTGACGTCATGAGGTAGCTTCCATCGATTCGACCAGTTGTTTTATGTACGCTTGTATACTAAAATCCATGTTTTTTTTAACTGAGGTATTTAGACTATTTCAAACTAATTTGTTAAAGAAACAGTATGAGGATAGAATAAATGAAAAACACAGGATAACAAAATGATAGACATTATAATGCGGATAGAATAAACGAAAAACGAAGAAAAACAAAAGGATAGACGGAAAATGAGGAAAGAATAAACGATAAACAAAGAATAATAGCAGGATAGGCAGAAAATGAGGATAGAATAAGCAATAAACAAAGAATAACACAGGAATAAACAGAAAATGATAATAGAACAAGTGAAAAACAAAGAATAACATAAGGATAAACAGAAAATAAAGATAGCATAAGCAATAAACAAGGAATAACATAAGAATAAACAGAAAATGGTGATAGAATAAGTGAAAAACAAAGAATCACATAAGGATAGAATAAGCGATAAACAAAGAATAACATAAGAATAGACAGAAAATGAGGATAGAATATTTTAAAAACAAAGGATAACATAAGGATAGAAAGAAAATGCGGATAGAATAAACGAAAGTACAAAGAATTACAAAAGGATAGACGGAAAATGAGGAAAGAATAAACGATAAACATAGAATGATGGCAGGATAGACAAAGAAATGAGGATAGATTAAATGAAAAACAAAGGATAACAAAATGATAGACATTAATCCGGATAGAATAAAGGAAAAACAAACAATAACAAAAGGATAGACGGAAAATGGGGAAAGAACAAGCAATAACAAAGAATAACATAGGAATAAGCAGGAAATGATGATAGAATAAGTGAAAAACAAATAATAACATAAGGATAGACAGAAAATGAGGATAGAATAAGTGATAAACAAAGAATAACATAAGGATAGACAGAAAATAAAGATAGAATAAGCAATAAACAAAGAATACCATAGGAATAAACATAACATGATGATAGAATAAATGAAAAACAAAGGATAACAAACGGATAGACGGAAAATGAGGAAAGAATAAACGATAAACAAAGAATAGTTAGTATATAGCAGGATAGACAGAAAATGAGGATAGAATAAATGAAAAACAAAGGATTACTAAAGGATAGGCATTAATGCGGATAGAATAAACGAAGAACAAAGAATAACAAAATGATAAACAGAAAATGATGATAGAATAAGTTAAAAACAAAGAATAACATAAGGGAAGACAGAAAAAAAAAATAGAATAAGCGATAAACAAAGAATAGCATGAGGGTAGACAGAAAATGAGGATAGAATAAGCAATAAACAAAGAATAACATATATAGAAATAAACATAAAATGATGATAGAATAAGTGAAAAACAAAGAATAAGATAAGAATAGACAGAAAACAGAAAAAGAACAAGCGATGAACAAAGAATTACATATAAGGATAGACAGAAAATGAGGAGGGAATATTTTAAAAACATAGGATAACATAAGGATAGACAGAAAATGAGGAAAGAATAAACGATAAACAAAGAATGATGGCAGGATAGACAAAATATGAGGATAGAATAAATGCAAAACAAAGGATAACAAAAGGAAAGACATTAATGCAGACAGAATAAGTGAAAACAAAGAATAACATAAATTCATCCCCGATTTGATTCAGAAACTACATTGATTTTATTCAGAAATTACATCGAGCGCAAACGTTCACAAACGTTCTGCGCATCTCATCCAGGGGGGTGATTATTAAACGACTAATTATTGGTTTATTGCTTACACATTTTTCTCTATAGTGAAAAAAATGGCATAGAATGCTCAATTAAGCCCTAAAATCCACAATGATACCAAATTTTAGGGTATTTAATATCAAGTTTGTTCTACTTTAAGATTGTAGAATGTTAGCTCCAGCTGGGACCCGTTTTGCCTTTGTACAAAAGTCATGGAAAATTGGTACTTCAAGGAGTCTTTTTCTCCCCAGGGTTTATCTAAAAGGCAATAGGTTTCGGAGACCGGATTGGGGGAGGGGGGGGGGGGGGGTCAAACCTTTCAATTCAACAATATAAAAACAATAAAGAGAAGATGATACTGATTTTTCTTTTTGTATGGATAATTTTAAAGCGCATTTCGCAATCCTGTCTACGTGCCTGGTATTATTTGAAAATGTATACCAGGTATTTACTATTAGAATACACTATACTTCGATAATACCATCTTCTATACAATCTCATGGATTATCTATGTATTTTTGTATCTATGTATTTTTTTTTTTTTTTTTTTTTTTACTGGTGATATCATAGTTTCAATCGTCAGCCATTCTTAGAGAGACTGCCGTTTTATGTCTCCACCAGTGTACCCTTAAAAAACCTTATATATTAGAAGTCTTGGGGTATAATGATTTTACTGGTGTAGTATAGTACCATTCGACATACATGTACATGCAGTTTTAGGAGGGACCACCAGAGCCTGTGCTGAACTACACATTCTGTGTCGAGTAGAACGTCTTGTTTCTCGAACGATCTGTGTAAGAAAAAAAAAAAACATCGCGGAAATAGCAGCGCAGCCACGGCCGGGAAGTGCGTGAATACCTCAATGGTGAATATAGACATTTTTCTAAAGGTCTAAAGCCGGGCATACGGGCATCAATCAGTAAAGATGTCTAGTGGGAACACGACAGCAATGGCCGTAAGTCATGTCACCTTTGATTTTTTTAACTTTATGTTTTGAATATAAGAAAATATCTCCCGCAAATTTAACCTTTAATACTACAGGCTTTAGTACAGCGGCAACTACAGCTTTGAACACCACACAATAGGCATAGCCATTGGATCGTTGAGTAAGGATGCATGAGTGTACGGTATACGGCCTAGCCTACGTGTGGGGATAGTGCCTTAGTGGGGATGAGGATGAATCATACCCGATAACCATAGTCCATACCACTACCACTTGTACCAGGATGAACAGTTGCCGAAATTTTTGTCCTTGCCTAACGTTATAGAGTCAGATGGTCATTGTCATGGGCAAACCCGGAGATTAGTGCCCAGATTGCCTGTGCCCGTCACATGAAAAATGCAAACATTGGCGGCAGAAGTCCAAAATACAGACAGGGTCAGGGGCTGGGCCGTATTCTGAAATCGTTCTTATCTTAAATTCGTTCTTATCTACGTCACTTTTCTTAATCGGTATTCTGAAAACGTTCTTATCTTTCTTCCTAACTTTCTTCTTAACTTCTGCCTAGCTGACCCCGCCCACGTACAAGATTTAGCGCGTAATAGTGATCTACATGCGCGCCCTTTAATGGCTATGAATTAGGCCTATATGATTTAGGACGTATTCTGAAAATCTTCTTATCTTAAAGAAGAATGAATCCTAGAGGATAATATGCACCCATAAGAAAGGTATCATATACCACTACTAATCAGACTGGATCAAGCTCTAAAATAAATGCAGAAAAGTGTAAATTTTCCGATATTTTAGAGCAGGTTTTCGTCTGCTATCACATTACAAGGGGGCTGCCATTTTGTTCTGAACATCTATTTCGATGTGATCCATGGCATTGATATCATTTTCTATGACAAGGAAAATATTCAGTAGACTGTAAAACAGTTCAATCTTTGGCAAATAAAATAAGTTATGTTGGGTGTCCCATATTTTTATGTACGACTTGTAAAAACAATTCAGTTTTCAAATCATCTGATTATACTAACGAAATGTGCTTTTAGTGGACTTGCCTGGCATAACAGAATTTCCTTTATTCAGCAAGCCTTCCAGGTATTGTATTTTATTGTTTAAATACAGGTAGGTGAAAACGTAGACCGATAAAACGGGTCTATTTCGATCAGGATTTGCTTCGCTGAGGCTATCGCCTGGCTATGCATCCTTCCTCAATATAGACCGATAAAACGGGTCTATTTCGATCAGGATTTGCTTCGCTGAGGCTATCGCCTGGCTACGCATCCTTCCTCAATAGACCGTTAACGCCGTTAGAGACTCCTGTGATGAAGATAAAAAAAATGGTGGTCGCTACAAAAAATCACGATAAAAACAAGGATTTTAATTATTTTTTTTGGAAACCTTCAAGGTAATCTTAAAGAACATATCTTTTTTAATCGTATTCATAGTTAATTGTATATCATAGAGACGTAAATTAGCGTATTTTCGTGAGGGTGCGCGGCAGCACCCTTTCTCCCATAGACGCTGTGTATTGTAGCTTCAACAACCTGCACTACACGCTGAATTGGGGCGTCGTTAAAAAAACCCTCCGAGAGTCAGATTTTTCTGTCTAGTGAAAACGTAGCGTTTTGCCAAAGACTATATAAACACAAATGCTTGACTTTAAAAGGCCACCCTGTACTGCAGATTTTTGTTCTTGTTCTGGTCTTCATCTGATTGTATAACGCTATAGAAAGTGATTTACAATGGTTTAAATAGCCAACCGATAATACAGATTCCTTCCTTTCATTTGTTTTGTTACAAGGAAACTTGGACTCTACTCCGCAAAAACGTCATTACTCCTCAAAAACGTCACGCCCATGCCAATAAAACACAATTCTAATGAACAAAACTTTCTTTTTAAAAATAAATCCAGACCAGTTTTAAGATATTGAAATATATGACCATATGTAAGGTATATTTTTATTTTATTTTTGTTCCGGAGGTGTTGGGCTAATAATATTGCTCATAGATATATATGTTGGCCAAGGTATCAGCAGCTTTGAGTATTTTTTCATATTCCATTTTTACTAAAGTCTTACTTTGGAAAAACCTATCATGTCGGACTGAATCAATAGAAATGAGGACCCTTGACTTTTTATACTCGCGTTTGGATTCTATTGAAAATGTCACTTCAGCGATAAATTTATATTCAAATGAACAGCCTAATATTCAGGATTTTATTCTGAAAAGTTCTTTGATCCAACATTGTTTATACAAACTAAGGAAACAGCAGCTGTTCAAAAACTGGTCATGTTGGACGGAATGAAAATGTTACTATTTTAGGGAACTTTCCCAAATTCTGAATTTTTCAACTTTCGTAGAAAAGTTATATTGTAATGTTGCAGACAAATAAAAAAATCTAACAACCAATTTGTCTCTCAATAAGGGAAACATTGAATAAAATTCTGTCTGACATGGTCACATAGAAACTACATGTACTCAATATCAATAGGAAACTTACCGTTTTTGGACAGCTCATTCAATACAGTGAAAGTATTAATTGAGCTCTTAGTGCTTAGAATGAGTGCCAATATGGCAGATACTACGAGCACTGGAAATTTCATCTAAAAACTGATGTCCATATATGTACCCTTTGACTTTCTCACCATCTTAAACTTGCGTTTTCGCAAACGCAAAACGGTTTTATGACACATTAGCATGCCTAGGGAAATATTGTTTTGACCATGATCAACAATATTTACAATTGTAGTGTCCTTCTTAATTCACTTTTTTCTATTCCAGGCTGTTTGCAAGTAAGATTTTTACGTAATGAGAAAATTTGATTGTATATCATCAAAATTCCACTTTAGAAGTGAATTCAAAAGTTATAATTTTAGAATCATTCTGTGCCTATTCAGATACTGCTGAATTTGGAAAATTACTTGTTCAGAGTAAATTTAGTGAGCAACCATTATAAATACTAATAAAAATGCAAGATTATGTTTATTTGCAGAAATGGATGCTTATAATGTGTGTGGGTATGAAATTTACTCCTCTTTCATAGTTTAAAGTGAATTAGGTACAATATATCCCAACCTGAAAAAAGCAATAATTTAGAGGTTACCCGGCAGAAAGCCTTTTAAAAATCACTTTCAAAATATTTGAGACTCTCACAGATATTTTCAATGCATTTTATGTGAGCTGAGTTAATATCATTCTGTAATGTCATTCTATCTATCCAACCTCAAAGCAGATGAGTGAGCACGAGAAACCACTTTTTTCAATGTCTGAAACGAATGACGAGTACTTTTCACTTTTCCGCTTTCGAGCAGAGTTGATGTTTGTTTCGAACGGGACAGTGAGCTCACCGAGCGTGATGCATTTCTGGACCGGGTCCACAACTACTATATATATCTGGTCTTTCGACCGTTGTTACTACATTGCTACATGTAGGAACTGAACCACCATTGATCATGTAACCAGGAATATCAGCATAGAGATTGATGTATTCATTATGCGTTTCTGGTTTCATGATTGTTACAACATTGCAATATACTATCGTGTCTCTAATTAAAACGTCCCTGGTCAAGATATTTAGAACATGCATTGAGTATGTGTAACAGGGTTTTGTGGTTCCCACAGAGCTTACATATGTTGTTCATCTTCTTGCCCCATCGGCTAAGGTTGTCTCCATAAGGGAGAGTGTTTATTGCTGCTCTAGTTATAAATCTGAGGACACCTTTTGGGAGGGCGTGTATGATTGACCTCCAGGTGAGATCACCTTCTTCTAATTCAGCCAATTTTAGAAAGTCACCTTGAAAAACCAAAGGGGCTATTTGGTATACGCAAGTCTAGCCTATGTTCCTCTAGAAGGGCCTTTTGGATGCCCTTGGATGATAATGATAAAAGCCACGTCGGTCAAGTGTCACGTAAATTCGAGAGGAAAAATCTAGAGGTTCCGATAATGTAGGCGCAAATGCAATCAAATGGCATGAGGCGATCCGTTGGCCAATTTCCTGTAAATAAAAAACAAGCACTAATTTGATAAATTATGAATATTGCACCAGCTGAATCAGCTAAAAATAATTTTTGATTCTGAAGAATATTAGTGATTGCCTTCAATGGAATATCATTTTGTTTATTACAGAAAGCGATTGAGCTTGTGACCAAGGCAACTGAACAAGACAAATTAAAGAACTATGATGAAGCACAGAAGCTGTATGAACATGGTGTCCAGTACTTTCTTCACTCCCTTAAATGTAAGTATTCTTCATCAATATTTGTCGACATTGGAACGAATGACCTCTCTGGAAACTACAGTTGTGAGATGATGAGGCAAAGGTCATAGAGCAAGTGATACATGTATCCAGTTGTGCCTATTAAAAAGTATGTGAACCCCTACCCAAAATACACACTTTCAAGTCCTAGAAGTTTTTACAGTAAACCAAATTGATGTCACTTTTGCATTACATATGGCACTACTTGTCACTACTGAATGGATGGTGAAATGCTGATGGTCTAAAACTAAAACAACACAATTATCGAAAGAGCCTGTGCAAAAGTATGTGAACCCCCATGCTAAAATACACAACAAATGTGTTACATCCGGTAAATTAAAAATAAACGCGGTCAAAGCTCTGTGTTTCGATGCATACTAAATTCTAAATGAGTTGCCAGAACATTTTCACCAATATCTGCATGGCAATTGCATTTTATTGGCAAGAACATGCATAGCATGCCTGCTAAAAGACCTCTTGGGCTATTTGATGGAAATCAAATGATATCTCAGAAAAATCATACTTTATCTGAACTGAGTTCGCTTCTTGAATTGTATTAGTCTTCTCATTAGTTGTGCTAACCTTCATAAAGTACTTGTGTTTCAGGGGAAAGATCATGAGTAGTTTCAATGAGAATTCCTTGATGGAAGTCAGTTCTTTGTGGATCTGGAAAACACATGAACTCTGCCAAATCTCTAAGATCATGGACATGGATTATGGTTAACTACCACATTTAATCAGTTGGAAAGCCATGTCACAGCACTGGACCACCTTGTCTGAATATGTCTGAAGAGTGCCCTATCAAATGGCCAAAGAGGTCTTTGAGAAGGCATGCTATGCATGTTCAATATTTTCGAAGGAAATGCAATTGCCCTGCAGATTTGTGAAAATGTTCTGGTAACTAATAGTAATTAGTATGAATCGAAATACAGAGCTTTGACTGCGTTTATTTTTAATTTAGAGGATGTAACCACACATTTGTTGTGTATTTTAGCATGGGGGTTCACATACTCTTGCACAGGCTCTTTCGATAATTGTGTTGTTTTAGTTTTAGACCATCAGCATTTCACCATCCATTCAGTAGTGACAAGTAGTGCCATATGTGATGCAAAAGTCGCATCAATTTGTTTTACTGTAAAAACTTCTAGGATTTGAAAGAATCACATACAGTTGGGGTCAAAAGTTTACATACATCCAATGTAAACATGCTTCATCTCATCTTCTGCAAACCTTTACACGTTTGTTGAAGTTTTTCCTGATTGAGATCTAGTTAAACTTGACCTCTACTATATTTCTATTAAATGATTTTCATCAATCTCTAATATTATAAGATTTGTGATGGACATATTGCTCAATTTGCATAAATTCAGGGGTTCAAAAGTTTACATACACCAATCATAATATTTTATTGTAGTGCCTTGACAATTTTTTGCTTGGATTGACTAAAAAGGCATCTTGTTTGCCTCCCCCAAAATTCCAATTTCATTTTACCAACATATTTCCTTTTATAGATGAAGCAAATGGTGATAGAGCCAAGGAGAGCATACGAGCTAAATGTACAGACTACCTTGAACGAGCAGAACAGCTCAAGGTTTATCTTGACAAGAAACAGAAGAAACCGGTGAAAGAAAGCACAGGAGGATCAAAAGGGTAAATATCAATCACATGCACCTCTAAAGAAAACATCAAGGGCCACTTTGTGTATTGCACGTGTAGCAGGATCAAGACATTGGTATCGCTTCTTGATGGTGACGGTGGCGGCGTAAACGATAAAGGACGGCTCTTATATTTAAGTAAAAAAAAGATCCCATTCTCGATTTTCATCAATTAATTACTCTATACAGTCATTTGACATGTATGTTCTGTTAATTTTAAGCATAGGTGCATCCATTTTAGAAATTAACAATGTAATGAACAGTGTGCATTGGTTGAAAACGATCGGTTTTTGATAAACGCAAAGTTCTACCAACATACAAAACAATACCATTTTATCAATATCAACATTTATAACAAAATCAAATACTAATGGGGAAGGGGCAGGAAGAGTGATTCTTCTTAGTTATCGTAATATTTTCCCCAAATATTAGAAGAAAAATGGTAAATTTTGACACCGAAAATGAAATTTCACAATATGTTTTACGGTATTATTGATTGTATGATATTAGGAGTGGGCTATAGAAGGTCATAGTTTCAAATCATACTCATCACACCTTAATTTGATGAGTTTTTGTGCACTGACATGAAATCAAAAAGAATTATTTGAAAAGATTCATTTTCGGACTGCTTTGGGGGTATTTTCGAAAAATCCAAGATGGCCGCAGTTTTGGAAGGGAAAATACATTATTGGTCATAACTCGGCCACTTTTTCATCTTTTTGCCTAGTTTTGGGGTCTATTTCTAGGTTTTAGATGTCCATTAAGATGATTATATCATTTATTTTAACATTATGATGGTCTAAATTGGTGTTCTGCAACAATTTCAAGAAAATTGTAATATTTCTTTCCTCTGGCCACCACCCCCCCCCCCCCCCCCCCCCCCCCCCCCCCACTCAACCTCCCTCTCCAGTGCACCCAACCCATACACTCTTGTGACATGCTACCTTTCAATATTTCTTAACCTTAAGGAAAATCCTAATCATTAATTACAATTTAAAGCGAGCATGATCACATGCATTTCTTAGGTATCATGGTCGCAACATCCAGTGATGGTTTTAGTTCAATATATGTGTACAGCATTACTACGATAAACATTTATATTTAGTTTATCTTTAACTTGCTTTAGAGTTTTAACTAATAGTAATTCACTACAAGTTACCAAACCAAGGGAATTTACACAAATGATGTGCAGAATGACTTTAATAAGCTATCATATGCCAATTGTCTTGTCTAAGGGTAACATTCCTAATAATAATATACAAAATTTATATAGTGCTTAATTCCAGAAAAGGTTCAAAGCGCTTTACAGTAAATATAAACATAACAAATACATATAGATTAAATTGATAATAAGTACAAATAATGAATATATATGAATGAGAATTATCAAAACAAATAGAAACATATCAAAACATATCAAAACAAGCAGAACGAAATACAAAAAATGGAGGAAGATGCGGCAAGTATTAATTTATTGACTGTTAAAGAGAAATGTTTTTAATCTGGATTTAAGGGAAGACGTCAATATTCCACAATGCGTGCAGGCGCGTCGCTCCCACCCGAACAAAAGAGGGTTAATAGCCCCGCCCCACTGCGTGCAGATCGTTTAAGCAAAGGTACCGTTATATTCCACTCAGGTTATTGATCGCCGACCCTTACACATCCGGTCACTGAACGGTGTGCACTCAAGACGACGCGAGGGAAGCCATAAAGCCGGATGTTTGTCTTCTACGTGCTAGCCGTAGCGCCGACGATTCAGAAGAAAAAATAAGATCCGATGTATTTAGAATATGTTTAACTTGTATTTTATAAATAATCCATTTGTCATGAAAAATTGGCGAGGTGTGTGAGAGTTCATTTCATATTATGAAGTCACAAGTAACCTAAAAGTGAATATAAAACGGCTGTTCTTATGAATTTTAACATGTCTGGACCTGGTGCTCCCGAAAACAGTTTTATCGGCTTCTGTTGCAATGCAATCGGGAAACGCAGAATGTTGGTATGAAGTACAGAATTTAAGCACATGACCAACACGACATGATTGGTTTGATTTTTATTTATTTTTGAAGAATGAGATGAAGAATTGATGAGAGCGATTTATGAGAAAGACCAAGAAGTGTTCGCCGATGCGACATGATACGAAACGCACTTCATATTTTATAGGTTAATGAAACAAACAAGTTTGCTTTTATTGATGCGTTTGTTCTTGTGTCTGAATTATCAATTTTGT